>JAOXJP010125619.1:0-13738 GCA_025762735.1 Platanus orientalis | reverse complement strand
AATTCACTTTTTGGAGGTTTTTGATTCCCCCTCCTGAATGGTCACATCAGGAGTGTGGTGCACTTGATATGGCACCCCTCCCTACCCCTTTGAGTACCTGAGTAAGCATATACCATTGCACATTGTTCACCTCCCCTATAAGGATTCAACCTTGGGTCTTCTTAGGAATGATTGATGTCGCAGTCATGGAGTCAAATGCCTCAAAATATCTTATATGTCCATGTTTATTAGAATCGATACAACATATTACATATATCGATATGAAACATTAAATAATTATAAAACTTTAATTTTTAGTTGACGTAATGTATAATGTCAATGTTTAAGTGAATTTTCACCTTTTGCAATGTATTGTTGCCTGATTTTGACATTTGCTTATACTAAAAATCATATAAAATAAATGTTGGAGAGAAAAGAGAAAAATAAATAAGAAAATGAAGAGATTCTATTTGTTACATTATATTTATCTAGTTAGATTATCATATGTTTGTCAACCGTTATGTATCAGTATCTTAATAAATGTGTGTGTATTTATTAAGAATATTATAATACAAGTATGATAGTTAAGATTCAAAATATCAAATATTTTATATATTCGATCGTTTTATTTTTTCAAACAATCGAAAGTCTCAAAGTAAAATAGCATTATGCTTAAACAATCTAAAATATTTTTGATTGTTCAGAACAATTTGAACATTCAAAAATTTATCTAATTGTTCAAAATGCCCAATTCGAGAAAAATAAAAAAATTACCAGATTTTTTGTCTGTTCATGGGGAAGTGTGAAGAGACACCCAAGATGTCTATAGATATCAACATGTGTTTTCCCATGCCAAATGATGTCTAATGTGCCTATAGATACATTCTAATGTATCTCTTTGTAATCTATAAATAGAAAAGGTATATTCGCGTTAAACACACTTGAAGATATCTCTTCTCTCTCAATCTTTCTTTCTATTTTTTTGGTATCTTGTTTGAAAATGTGTTAGAACATTTATTTAACTTTTTCTTGAAGTTATTTGGCTGGATTTGAGCCACACTCATTGCCATTAGCTGTGAGTTGTCTTATACATTGTGGATCCAAGAAGACGTTGTCATTGAATCTTGGGACAGTCACTAGTAAAGCCCTTTCACATTAGAATAGAGAAGGTGAATACCGTTAAAGGATATTGTTACATTTGCATAGTTCATGTGATTGCTTAACAATAAGTGTATTAAAAATAGTTATAATTATATATTAAAATAAGCTACAATTTCTAACGAATCTATTTGTTCTCTTGTGCTTATGTAGTTAGATTATAATATGTTGTTAAAACTAAGGATTTGAGTTGCAAGGATTTGACAAGATGATGGAGTAACAATGCTCGAGTAACTGATCACGCTTTCTTTAAGACAATATTCGCCCTTTAGTTCGTTCGTAAAAGAAATAGAAATTGCAACGAGTCAACAAACTTATTTCTAGGATAAAACGGATCTAACCGAAATTGTGTTGTTGATAAGCAATTTGCAGCACTGTAAGATTAACCTTTGAACACTAATGAATAATCTTCAAAATTTGTATATAGAGAAGTGAATGATTTTCACAAAGGCACAGAGGTTTGAGAAAAAGATAATAGATAGAGAACTTTTAAGTTAAGTTTACGTTGGGTATTACCTTTCTTTTATATAAATTGTAGGGACACCTTAAGATGTGTCTATAAACATTCTAGGCACCATTTCATGTTGAACAATCATGGATGAAGGTTTGTAGATGCCTTAGATGGGTCTCCACAATTTCCCACAAACGAAAACACAAGAAACTGCAGTGTTTTTGTTGCAAATTTTCACCCAAAGAGCGTCTAGATCGATCGTGCATAAGCCAATCAATCAGACCTAGGCCTTTCGATCGATTGGCCATATGCCTGATTGATCGGGTCTATTCGCTTTGATCAATCGAACATATGCCCAATCAATCCCTTTAAACTTAAAAATTTCCAACATATGCATACTTCTTAGTTTCCAAGATTTTTACTATATTTCTTTCCAATATTTGTGAAATTTCCAATATGTGTCTTACTTTGGCTCAACCGACAATTCCACCACCAACAACATTTTGAACCTTGGCAGCAGCCACCCGAACACAGGGGCATTGACTTATGCATTTAATCCTATACACACCACATGTCATCTTATAGCATGGTCACAAAGGGTTAAAGACATTTTTTTATCACAAAACATTTGTTTTGTTTAGAAATCTAATATGTGTGCTATTTTTTAATTTATTTTTGTTAAGATTGATCGAAACTCTTAACTACACTTAATAGAGCTAAGTGTGACTCGCATTACAATGGGAGAGGTAATTGACATCAATCTTCACTAGTTGAGCTCAGAGATCAACTCGTTATGATCTAAGTCTAAGCCTAGATTTGAGCTCATTTTCTAAGCGAACTTGAGTCGATCTTCACTAATGGAAGCATGCCCAACAAATTTAATGAGACAATGCTTATCTTGTTTTTGAAATAACCAAGAGAATGGTAACACATGGGTCCCACTAATTTTGTATACAATCAATGACAATGTGACACGTAGAATAACAAAGGCAGAAAAAGTGAAGAGTGCGAACTATGTCAGTTTGTTGATACACTATTACAGTCAGAAGTATGAGGTTCAAACATGGGAGGGAATTTAATCAAGAAATGAGAAAGGAGGAGCACAATATACCTCGCTTCCACAACTAGAAACTATAATGAAATTGTGAAGGAAGTTGCCATAAACATGAGTAATGGCGATTAATAGAGCAACAACGTGAAGAAGGAATATTGTAATTGATCGAGACAGTATAAATTGCACATGAACAGACGAGAGAAGGACCTTCAACCATACATATCTAGTTATCTTAGGAGTATGAGTAATTTAATCAACAGCATAATTCTGTAGCTCTATAGTTGTAGCAAGTAGTTTGTAACGGATCAAATTGTGTTTGAAGTATTTATTGTCAAGGGGAGCGATCCTGAGAAAGAGTAATAGCTCCAATTGAATCATGTAAGATATTTATCTTGTAATCTTTAGTGAATTTCAATTATTGAATCAATTTCTTCTTCATCTTTTTCTTTCTAAGGCTAGTGTTAAAAGTTGTTTTAATTAAAGCATTAATGAACTTGTCTAACTAGGATAGATAAAGAAAAAAAAATCAAAACCGTGATCAACAAAAGACGTGACAAATTTTAAATAAAGTAATTAACCTTTTCTCTTAAAATTTTTAAGGTTGTAGCAAAGGTTAGAGTTAATATACTTATATATTTCAACACTCCCCCTCAGGAGGGCCACTCCTAGACAATGAACACAAGGGAGCTAGGTGTGAGTGCCCTGGAGAATAATTGTGTCCATAGGGAGGTTTGAACTCGCAACTTAAAACCTGCTCTGATACCATGAGAAATTTCAAAGAAATATGATTTTCATTGATAATTTGACTTTGCATACAATGCCTCTAATTAGAGGTTTAAATAGACTATGGTAAAGATAAACAAATTTCAATCTTATTAAATCAAATCCTAATCCAATATAATAATATCAAATCAAATCATAATCACAACACTCTATGAAGTTGCAAATTTTGATATCCTCAAGTTTGTTTTTTGACCTTCTCTATAGGTAGGATCTCCAAACCAAAAAAATAAAAATAAAAATAAAAAACCTCTTAAGTGAGATCCATCAAATGATGGTCATCTTAACATGGGATATGTTGTGAATTATAAATGTCTTGGACTTCCAACCTTTCACCTCACCTATAACTTTAAACCCGTGTTAGGTACGTAACTATGTAGAGTCCTTACATGAACCTGGAGCCAATTAGTAGGGATGGTCTAGTAGGTTCCCATTGGATCAATAATTGGAGAGGGATTGTCTATAGTTTGAGTCCCTTTACAGTCCAAACAGGCCTACCACAACTACAAAGGTTGGTGTGATTTCGAATCTCACGTGTCAAATCACACCCACATTTGTGGCTATGATAGGCCCCGTTTAGAAGTGTAGATGATTTACTTTGCACTATATTTACCCCATTTTGAATATAGCCATCAAGAAGAGGATATGTGGATCACGATCATTCTCAAAGAAGTGACAACTAGAATTGACACATCCCAAGAAGACGAATATGGCGGATAGTGCTGATGGACCAACGTGTTTCCCATGATGTGAGAAATAATTGACGATATCAGTAATCAAGAAAAAAAAAAATATGATACCTTACGTGCTGAAGCCATTAATAGCAGTTTTGAGATTGAGTGTTTGAGAATGTAATCATGTACTCAGAATTATCTTTGGCTGCCAAATAACCATATCAAAGGTTATATAAACAAAAGAGATTGGTAGGGAAAAACAAAAGGATTGAACATCAAATCAAATCTTATCTTTTTACAGTCCCTAAGAGTAGGAGTAAAGGTAAAGTTGTAATCGCAATAATTGCAAGAAGATCAAAGGCTTCTAAAACATTGATCAAGCATATTCAGGAGTGATAGCAGAATTGATACAAGGGTTTGTATGTATATGAATTTGCTCTTATTATTACTACATTTATTTCTTGAATTTTGTCAATTCCTTTAATATTCATTGTTTACAAAAATCCTCTTCAAGCATGAACCGAATCCACTCTAATTATACAGTTCACCCAATTCCAGGTTAAAGTGAAAAAAAAAAAAAAAAAACACTGAACACACCAATTGCCACCCATACTGTTGGAAACAGCATGGAAGAGAGGAGAGGGAAGGAAGGAGAGAGAGAGAGGGGGGGCAACCTTATAAAGATATCCAGTCTGCACCTTAAGGGTTACTGATTAGCCATTAAAAGGTCACACCCTGAGTAAGAAAACACAAAAAAAAATAGGCATTAACTGTATTAATACAATCAACCTCTCCATATACTTGGGTACCAATTGGTTTTCCAATAACCCAAAATTGAAACCATTTGAAATCCTACCATCCAACTATAGCCTTCACTTGGACAGGATCCTAATCCTTTGTAGATCTTTGTTTGGATTCATGCAGAGCCACTGTTGAGCATTCAGGCCCTCTGCAGTAAGTTAGAATGCTTTAGCAGGTAACGGTTCCCAAAACAAGACATGTAAATATATAAAATACTTAAACTCCAACCAAATTTAGGCTGGAGTATTTATTTCTGTATACATGTGTGCCCCCCTCCTCCCGCGAGGGTTCTCTCCAGAATGTTAAAGTTCAGATATGGTTCAAAAGATTTCAATGATTAACATGTGGCAATGTAATAAAACAAAATTGAAAATGTGCAGTTCAGTTTGTTGAGTCTTTGTGGATACGTGTTGACCACCAAAATCTTCTGAACTTTAACTGAACTTTAAAAATCTGGAGACAATCTCAAGCAGGGTGTGCCCCATTGTAGACGGTCATTGTACATTAATGTAGTTTAACTAATTGCAGAGTCTGGTGGAGATCTTGAGCCTGTTTGAAACAACAAGATATTGAGTTTCTCTTATCTCCATACTCTCGAAGTCTTAACACACGCGTAGCTAGCTTCATTCGAGCTCACAAATATAATTGTTCTAAGTTCTTATTAGTTAATCAATTTTGTGGGTCCACAATCAATTTTCTTTACAGTGAACCGGTTACTTGATTGGAAACAAATGTTCTTTGATGAAAAAATGTTGATGAATTATAAGTTTATAACTTGACTCATAGTGTTTTGGGGCATCAAAAAAGTACTCAGTTGAAAAACTAGGTGGTCAAAAAGAGGCATTAACTATAATTAAAAAAAAAAAAAAAAATCATGTATCGATCTGTGGCACGTCTACACGGGTTTATTTCATCACATGCATTCATTTTCCTGATTAAAGGCTTGGATCACACATATGACATATATGTCACTACGAAACCAAAGCACAGTTTAAATATTTGTGAACAGTTTAAATATTTGCACTCTTTACAGAAAACCTTATGAGACTCAAACATGAGGAGGGTTTGGGAATGCTCCCCTTAACTAGCGTTAACCATCGCCCCCTGATACATCAGCAGCTGAAAGTGATTTAACTTTATTTTGAGGGGGTGGACATATCACTTTTCAGTGCTGATGTGTCTGCCTCTGACAGAGGGCAGTGGTTAGTGTTAGTTAAGGGGAGTGTTCCCAATCCTCTTTGTAATAGCATTCTTGGCCGGGCTAATAATTAATTTACGCAACATTACAATCAAGTTCGTGCTGCAGCCTTGCAGAGTCGAACTTTCATGTCATCCAAAATCTCGAAATAATTATCCTCAATGTTTTCTTGAACAAGACCCCAGCTGTCCAAAAGCTCACCATTAATATTGCTCTCTTACTAATATAAAATCATACTTATCCAAAAAATATATAAAATCACATTATTTCACCTTCACTTTCGTTCTATGTAATCTCTTTCTCTGTAATTACCACCAATACATGACAGATTCATATAACACTTGCAAGTGGAAACATATACGAGATGATCTTTCTTTACTATATGAGAAAATTAAAAGATATACAAAATATTCATGTCCAAGCTTTAGTCCTAAAAATAAAATTAAAAAAGAAAAGAATCAATTAAATTTTAAATTTGGATCCGCACCTTAAAAACATATTCAATGCTGCTGACCAAACATGGCTAATGTTGCCTGAAGAAATGGAACCTTATCAAATCCTTGTTGCCAAACGGTTCTCTCAACTTACGCAGAAAGCGAAAAAGCCTAGGCCGTGGGAAACAAGGAAGCAAATGTTCTATCCAGGATTTTGGTGTCTATGATGGTGTCTTGAACACTATGGGACAACATGGAAGAACATGGATGGGTTAAACAATTTCAAATTCTCACCCCTTTTCTTCCACGTGTTGTTCCCTAGTGTCCAAGAAAACAAGGTGGACACCAAATCCTGGAGAGAAAATTTGTTTCCAAGAAGTGGCTTAAGCCAACTTCCTAAAAAGTATCCAATGTGATCTTCTGTGACCACAGCACATGATGTTGCGGCTACGTGGCAAGCACGCATGAGTGTTCAAGCAGTACCTTGCAATAGCAACTTTGCTTGAGTTAAAATTATTTTTCTTTGAGTTCAATTTTAATTTGTACATGCCACGTTTCAGTCCGTATGCGCGTCACACAGACGCAACATGCACTGTGCACAAAGGACCCGGACTCCAAAAATACGTTCACCGGACAGAAACGCCGGAAAGCGGTACGTGACGGTAAATAAGGATATAAAAGGACGAAAATCTCCTCATAAGTTTTATTTAATGCCAAAGTATACTCCCAATTTCACCGTACCCTTTTAACCCTGCATAGCTCTGTTACCCTGTCCCTTCTTCCCCTCTCGAAGCTCTCTTTCCAGCGACCTGATCTTCACCGCCCGAAATCCCACTTCCGTCGGCCCCAAATTTCGCCGCCTAATTCTAACTCTACTGCGCTGCCGAACATTTGGCTTCCGCCGGTCCCAAACTTCGCAGCGGCTTGGTTTAGCTTCTCTTCTTCTTCTCCTTCTTCTTCTTTTTTGAAAGGTTGAGTCTCTCTCTGTTACCGTAGTTCCTTCGCCGCCGGGGTGCTTAGGGTTTTCGCCGGATTTGTTCGCGTTGATTCTCGCCGGCGGCGGCGGCCGTTTGCCGTCGCAGTCACTCGCCATCGCCATCCCTTTGCAGGTATGATTCAATCTTTTTTTTTTCCTCCCAGCGTACTGATTATTTCATGCTAACAATTTCCTGTTTGTAGCTGTTGAAATTGCTTGTTTCTGGTTTATTCTACTATTTTTCATGTATTTATCTTAAACATTAAGACCAAATACATGATACATCTATTTACACTATCATACTTCTATTGTAGCCAGTGCGTCCTCTGTATTAGATATCCTAAAGCCATTCAAATATAGGCGATATTTTGACATAGCTAGCGACTAAAGAATGTTAGTTAGCTATTTCTGCAACAGTTCTATTCTGTTACAAGGTATCAAGCACATATGAAAGAAAGAAATGGGAAAATAGAAAGAAGTATCTGGATAGAGGAAGATTAGACATCTCAACTTGTTTGATAGAGTTCACACCTCCTGCAGTTCACGATGGAGACTGTAAATATGAATTTTGCATTGATTTTGAAGAACCCATTACAACCCTTATATAATAAATTACTTCCTAACTGACTTACATCATAAATAGAATTGAAAATTTTAATTTAGAAATAGAATATGAAAAAATAATAATTTCCTACTGCATTGTGATTCTTATTGAGATAATTTTCTATTCCAAACTGTTTACCAAAAGGGTCATAACATTCCACCCCCCATAAGACTAGACCAACTTGTCTTCAAGGCTGAAAATAAGGGAATTTCTCACAGATCTTAGGCCATAGCTCGCAAGTTGCATCTTAGTCTGGTAAACTAGCCTATTTAATTAGTACTTTGGTTCGGTGGTTGTATGGTTGTATTTTTTTACAACCCGACGGTCCAATACTTTCTTAGGAATCAATTCAACAAGTCCAACATCCGAGCATGTAGTGGAAATAACTACTGAGCTCCCCAACTTTTTCTCCAGGCAAGAAATATGAAAAACAATGCTAATTTGCCAATTCAAGCTTTTAGGCAACTGGCCTATTTTTCTCCAACACTTAATAAAGCTCATAATATAGTGGAGCCAACTTAGTAGAGTGGTGAACAATAACCGAAGACTGCTGGTAGGGTTGTAGTCATAGGTATACCCTGTTTTCAACTTCAAACATCCATTCCGTTTGATGTTTATCTACATGTGGCTTCATCTGAGCTTGAATAACTGATAAATTTTCATGTAGTAGTTGTATTATGTGATCTCTAGATAGCAACTCATGCACTGCATGGTGGACGTCAGTTGTGCCTTGTACATATTTCTCCACAGAAAGTGATGTCTATACGACTTTCCCATAGACAAAAAGATGTGATTATTTCCTTTGTTCTTCTCTAAATATTTATTAGCTAATATTGATGTTCCATGCATGTCGTTTCTTTGCAATAGCTCACAAAGAATCAAGAAATTAGCAAATAAATGTGTATATTTAGCAAAGTGGGAACAAATGTTGCCATTTTTTTTTGGGGGTGCTAAGTAAAGAAAATGTTTCACATGATACAATTAAAAGTTTGGACATACATCCATGAATGGGTATAATGAACTAAACAATTATAATAGATTAATTGCAGTGAAATACCATTAATCACACATTTTTATTTATTTTTCTTTTGGGTACAGGATACTGATGGTGAAAGAATAGAATGGAGCAGAATATGTTGGATAGTCAATCGGAAGATGTGGATGGTAGCCTTCAAACATCATGTGGGTTAGCTTTTGATCTAGAAGATAGTGTGCAGACCCCATTACCACATGAGAAGGAAGATGAATGTGATACTACTGTGAAAGATAAGGAAAACAAAGCTGAAGGCAATGAAGATAAGACACCAAATCCAGAAATTGGCATGGAGTTTGAGTCTGAAGAACATGCGTATGATTTTTATAATGAATATGCACGGAAGGTGGGCTTTAGCATTCGAAAAGATTGGAAAAATAAAAATAAATTTGGTGTAGTGACACGTAGGAAACTTTGTTGTTCAAGGGAAGGTGTTAGAAAGGAAGATAAACGAGCCCGTAATGTAAAGCATCCCCGTGATCAGACAAGAGTTGAATGCAAGGCACAAATGATGATTGTTATTCAACCAAATGGCAAGTATTGCATTGATAAGTTTGAAGCTAGTCACAATCATCTATGTACTCCAAAGAATGCACATTTATTAAGATCACAAAGGAAAGCAATTGGTGTCGGGATAACACGTAAGGCAACATTTAATTTTATGACTGCACAAGTTGGAGATATGGAGAATGTTGGGTTCTTAACTGTAGATTGTAAAAATTATCTACAATCAAAGAGAATGAAATCTATGGAGAAAGGTGATGCAGGAAGTGTGTTACAGTATCTTCAGCAGAAATTGGTTGAGGATCCAGGGTTCTTTTACGCAATACAAGTTGATGTAGATGATCAACTAACCAACATTTTTTGGGCGGATTCACAAATGATGATTGACTACCATGCATTTGGCGATGTGGTTTGTTTTGATACAACATATAAGGCGAACAATTACGATCGCCCATTTGCACCATTTGTTGGAATTAACCATCATAAGCAAGCTTTGGTATTTGGTGCAGCTTTAATATATGACGAAACCTGTGACTCTTTCCAGTGGGTGTTTAAGGCTTTTCTTGATGCAATGTCCGATAAACAACCAATGACAATTCTTACAGACCAAGATGAGTTGATGGCCAATGCAATTTCTATGGTTATGCCAAACACATGTCATCGTATTTGTGTATGGCATATGCATGAAAATGCTGTGAAACACCTTAACAATATATTTAGTGGTTCAAAATCTTTTAATGAAGATTTAAGCAAATGTATGTATGATTATGATGAGGAAGCTGATTTTATTGATGCATGGCAAAGGATGCTGGAAAAGTATAATCTCATGGAGAATTTATGGTTGCAACAATTATTTAATGAAAGAGAGAAGTGGGCATTAGTATATGGAAGGAATGCATTTTGTGCGGACATGAAGAGCACTCAACGAAACGAGGTTATGAATAGTGTATTAAGGCGATACCTACATCGTAGTCATGATCTTTTGCAATTTTTTATGCAATTTGAAAAGGCTGTGTTTGATAGACGGAAAGCAGAAGCGGAAGCTGACTTTAAGATGACACAGAGTACCCCAATGTTGGCATTGGAGGTTCCTATCCTCGTGGCTGCAAGGAATGTGTACACACCTGAGATATTTAAGTTATTTCAAGAAGAATATGGCAAAGGGATGAGCTGTATTGCTAAGGTCTACATGGAGGTTGGTACCATCATCACATACAAAGTCTATTGGGTGAAGAAAAAACGTGACTATACTGTTATATTTGACTCATTACATCATACAGTGGGTTGCAATTGTAAAATGTTTGAGTTTACGGGAATTTTATGTGGTCATGCATTGAGAGTTATCGATCATGTTGGTTTGCAAGAGGTCCCAGACAGGTACATCTTGAAAAGGTGGAGAAAAGTTGCAAAAGTTGAGACGATAAGCAGTGGTACTCTAACATCAAAGGGTCGAAAAACTTTATCATGTCATTACAGGGAGTTGATGCGTAAGAGCATGAAAGTTAGCACTGTGGCTATGGAGAATTCAGATGCATTTGAAATGGCTGTAGAGGGATTAGACAATATTCTGACAAAACTAGAAGATTTTTACAACCAAGCAGCATCTCATTCTGGACCCCCATTCAAAGCATCACATGACATGAGTGATGAAGCAAATAAGGAACTCAAAGAAGTTCATACTTCGGACTTTGATGAAAGTATCCATTTTGCTTAGAAAAGACTGAACAACAACAACAACAACAGCCTTATCCAATTATTTGGGGTTAGCTACATGAATCCTGTTCTGCCATTCTGTTCTATTTAGGGCCATATCTGCCGTTAAATTACAATCTGCCATGTCTCTCTTCACTACCTCAACCCAGGTCAATTTTGGTCTTCCTCTAGTCCTTTTGGCACCTTCAACTTGCATCGTCTCACTCCTCCTCACTAGCGCAGTTTTTGGTCTTAGTTGCACTTTGCTTAAGAAAGACTGCTGCTTCAATATCCATTTATTTGAAGGGGGGTTAAAAGAAAAGGAGGTTGTGAGGGTCAAAGTTAAAGATAAAACATGTTTAGAATGCACCACTCAGTCCGAGTTCCAGTCTGGCTAGTGCATGTTGTTCCATATACCAGCCTGGTCCAACCTCTTTGCCAGATCAGCTCTCTGGTAATACTTTGATTGTCATTACTGTAATGTATAGGTTGAAATTATTAAAAAATGTATAATCATTGATATAATATAAAATATTACCAGTGTATTCACATTCTGCTGAATCAATTTCTGTACCAACATACTAGAAGCCAACAAATAAATCCATTGATGTACCAACAATTTCAGGGCCTTCAGATGAGTCATGCGACGCCATTTCCTCTTACTTCATCCAATTGTTATCGTTTTAACAGCAATGTCTCCGTAGAAGGAAAACATTCAGGTCAGACTACATTTGGTACCATTTTCTAGCTTCTGGTGTGATTGTGTTGATGGTACAAGGTTTATTTAATGGATTCATTGTTTGTTTTATACAAATTTTGTTGTTTAACAACAATATGTGGTTTGCCCCTAATGTTCTGTTATGTTTTCATGTATCAGCTTATCTTTTCAACATCATTAGATGGGAGGTTTATAGCATGATTATATGATGATTTGGGATCCGGGATTGATTATGATGCTCCTTATCACACTGGCATACCACAATGAAATATAGTGTTGATGGTACATGGATGATTTATTGGATCCATTGTTCCTCTGCTTTTCACCCCACCGATTGTTTTTTTATTTTTTGTTTTTTGGGACAAAATGATAAGCTGACTTCTTCCTTGAACTTTTATGGGCTATTTTCATGTAGGACCAGTTAAGATGGAGAGTGCTGGTTTCTTCCTTATAATTTCATGGGCTATTTTCATGTGGGACCAGACAGTGTAGAGTGCTGATATTTTCCTTCAGCATGTGCGCTATTTTGTGGATAACTGATTTCTTTCTTGAACATTTTGTGTGCTTTTTTCATCTAAGACTAGTAAAGATGAAGTCATACATTGACACGTTGATCGGGATGAAAATGAAGGGGTTGTGGATAGGACCTATCAAGGATTTCAAAAATGTTCTGTGGGCGTTTTGCAATTTGAAATGGGTGACTTGTTATCAAGGCCACTCTTATATGTTTTCTTGGTGACGTATTGACTTATATGGAAGGTGTTCCACAATGGCCTTTTGTCTTTCCTTTAAACCTCTTATTTTCATCAGTTGTTTATCTTTGCTATGTTTTCCGGAAGCCTAAGAACCCATTGTTATGATTTTTTTGCTTTTGTCACCTGTATCCTAATTGTGTATGCAGCAGCCTCTTTACTAAATTGCTGGAATTTTCACTGGAAGGTGGGATTTAGATCATGCCGGGAACTAGTACCTAGGGGTACAATTCACATGAAGGGTAGTATGTTCACAGTTGAAATGCAACAAGGTATTATACCAACTAAACACCTGACCTGTAACATCAATTTCCTATACTTGTTATATACAAACTCTGAAAATTTGAAATGTTGTTTGAACCATTACACCAATTATGTTGCATATTAGCATTAGTTTGTAAAACTGCAGCACAATTTATCACATTTATTCTGGGAAGCACTTGCTCGTTAGATTGAAACTACAAGCTTATTAGTTCCATGAGTTTCACAAGCAAATGATACTTTCAATTAAACTTGATTTTCTAGTTAATTATACTGTCGCTTTTCCTCAAATTACTCCTATTCATTAGATTGGAAAGATGAGAACCTGGTCATCCAGTGTCACATTACAATTACGTTTGCATTTGAGGATTGCAATCTTTCTTCTTTCTTTCGGTGGGTGAGTGCCATGTCACATTTTTTTTTCGTAGAGAGAGGTGTGCCTTAGCATCCAGGTAAAACCCCCCCATCCAATAGATGCCTAGGTTGGGAAACTCTATAGACAGTGATTTTACCAAGAGTTGGGCTTTAGAGCTATTGTGGGTTTAAAGCTTTATCTGGATATTGTTCACCTTTCTCAAATGAAAGTACTTGTGAATTGTGATCAAAGAGGGAGCCGACTGTGTATAATGAAAGGGAAGGGCTATTGGCACCCCTAAAATTGATCACCAC
>JAOXJP010125608.1:0-13738 GCA_025762735.1 Platanus orientalis | reverse complement strand
CCCATGTCTCCTTCCCTCTTGCTCTTCTGCATAGTATCCTAAGCAACCCAATTGATCTTTTGGTCATTATTACCACTACCCCACCAAAATTTCGTTGAGAGGATTTGACTGCTTTGCAAATGGTCTTTGGGATTAGGAAACAAGACATAGTATAGGAAGGAATAGAAGCAGCAACCGATTTTAACAAAATTTCTTTTTCGTCCTGGGACAACAATTTCCCCTTCCATCCTTGAAATCTGAGGCTAGCTTTCTCCTCAATATAAGAAAAAGGGAAATCTTATCTTTTCCAATAGACGAAGTTAACCCTAGGTAGTTTCCCTTAGTCTGAGATTGTTTAATCTTAAGAATTCCCAACATCATTCTCTTAAATTGACGGGGGGTATTATGGCTAAAAATTACTTCTAATTTTTATTGATTAATAGTCTGCCTAGAGGCTTCACTAAACTTCACAAGGAACTCTTTGATTTCATTAATTTCTCTAAGGGAGACATTAGAGAAGATATAATAGTCATTAGCAAAAAGGAGGTGTGAGATATAATGGCTCGTCTGATTGATTTTAATTCTAGAGATCTTCTAATTGTTTTCTAAATCAATTAGACCTGTCGAAAGCCCTTCAGTACAGAGGAGAAAAAGGAAAGGGGAAACCGGATCACCTTGGCGAAGGCCTCTAGATGGGTTGATATCCGAATCAAGAGAACCATTTATTAGGACGTGATAGGAGACCAAAGAGATACATTCTCTAATCCATTCTTACCACTTTTGATTGAAACCCATCATTTCATCATAACAATAATCATATCCCATTCAACTCTATCATAAGCCTTACTCATATCAATTTTTATAACCATATGATGGTTGTTAGACTTGTCCTTTTTCAGAAAATGAAGGATTTCATGGGCAATGATAATATTATCTGAAATTTGACGCCCTTTCACAAAGGCACTTTGATGAAGAGATATAATTTTTGAAAAAACAACCTTCATCCTGTTTGCCATAGATTTTGCAATGATTTTGTAAAACGAATTACACAAACTGATCGGTCTAAAATCAGATATAGATTCAGGGCATTTAATTTTGGGAATCAAGGCAATGAACATTTGGTTTAGAGAGGAGAATAGAGGAATTATTTGAGAAGAAATTTTTAACAGCCCCTATCACTTCTTCCCCTACTATATCCCAATATTCTTGAAAAAATCTTGCTTGAAACCCAATCAGGACTAAGAGCCTTAAGTTTATCCATTTGGAAGACTGCACGTTTGATTTCCTCACTACTAAACTCTCTGCTCAAAAAATCTTTTGACTCATTTGAGAGGAGAATTTAAGATTTACTAGTTATCTCCTGGACTTAGGAGTTAGTTGGGCTATTAGATTTGAAAAGGGAGGAGAAGAAATCTTTTGCCATATTTTGAATATTGGTTTGACCCTTAATCCACACACCATCATTTCTTTTAATAGAGAGAATTCTATTTCTGGTCCTTCTAATGATTGTGGAAAGATGGAAAAATTTTGAGTTTCTGTCGCCCCACTTAAGCCAATTGGCTCTAGATTTATGGGCCCACAATATCTCTTCTCTGTGAATCTAATCATTGAGATTTGCTTCCTCCTTTCTAATATCTTTTAGGGTTTCCTCGTTTGGTTGGAGCTTGTGAAACTTCTCCAATTTTTCCCTGGCCTTTTTGATATTATGCTCAATGCTACCAAAGACCATCTTGTTTCAGTATGTAAGGGAGGGGGGAAGAGCAGTAATGCACTCTTCAAATTTAGATACTCTATTTGCATTATTCTTGCTATTCCAAAGAGTTTGGATTAGCTCCCTACATTTAAGGTGGGTGGTCTAGGCCCATTCAAATCTAAAGGGGCGAGGAAGGAAGCACTGAGTTGGATTTGTATCTAAGACCAGGCAACTATGATCAGAACCTTGCATGGTCATATTTTCCATGTGTGTATTAGGGAAGATTGTTTTCCACTCCTCATTAACCACCGCTCTATCCAAATGTTCTTTTATATATCAAAAACCACTTTGTTTATTGACCCAAGTGAAGTGGGGGCCGTGGTGGCCTAAATCAAAAAGGTTCCCCACTTCAAGAATTCTACTGCCCCTTCTTAGACAACTATTTGGGATTCTAACACCCCCATTTTATCATCCCTGTCCCATAGACAGTTCCAATTACCCATACAAAGAAGGGGACCATTAGTAGCCAAATTTTTTGAAATAATTAAGTCATAAAAGATATGCCTGAATTCTGTAGAAGGTTCCCCATAGACAAAAATAGATCTCCAAATTTGATTAGTATCACTCTCAATAATATGGATAGATATAAATCTATTGTTCAGGTTAGAAACCTTGACATCAACCTCCTTCTTCCAAAGAATGGCCAAACCACCCGGAAGCCCTATGGCATCTATAGCTTTAACATTCCAACCTTTGCTGAGCCCAGACTTCTTTAAAAATTCACTACCACTACACTTAGTTTCAGACAAGAAAATAATTTGCGGGTTTCTGGACTTTATCATCGCCTTTAGTGCTCTAGCTATCAGGGATTTCCTAATTCCTTAACAGTTCTAAGTGGAGATCTTCATGGGTCACCGAGGTGCTGTTTTGGGATAGACACCGGAACCCATTCAGTGGTTGGACTTTGGATTTTAAACCAGAGAATGCCTAACATACGACAGCTAGGACTATAGAGACTCCTTATTCTCATTCCAAAAATAGGGAGGTAGAAAAAGGAGTGGAAAGGAAATTGGGACCTTACTGGCAGCTGAATTGAGTGGCTCTATTTTCTAGGGGGAAAAGAGCTGGGTAGTCTTTAGCTTTAACAATAGAATGAAAAAAAGTCTAGACAAGGATAGCAACAAGGATAGAGTGGGGTAATGTTTTGTGCTAATTATGGCTTAGTAGGTACTTTGAGAATGTTCTCTTAGAGATTCTATTATGCTTGGTAAAACCCGTTTTGACCTGAGCATTTGGGGTTATCTAATGATGAATCGAAGTTTTGTTCATATAAGTCCTCTCATGAAAGTATCCTATTATTAGCTTTAGACGATGATTGCTCAAGTTTCTTAACAAGAATTTTGGACCAAATTGAGAATTATTGAGAACTCCAATATTATAACAAGCATGGAATAAGAATGAGGGAAAGCATACCTTATATTTTGAAATAATTGAAAATATAGTTTACCTCACCTTAATGGGTGCATAGAGCTTTCTCATGAGCTTTGGCTTCCCCTATAGTTGGACGAGTTTGTTTGCACGACAGTTTGTCCTCTTCAATTGGTGAGAACATACCAGGGATTTTAGTAACGACCACCTCCACTTCAACTAACTCATCTAACCCTTCTAAATGAGGGACCTTTAGATTCTGCTAAGAAGAAGCTTTGACTTCTCTACCATGTTTCTGACCTTCTCCCTCCTTATCAATCCCCGTTTTTGCACTTCCTTCAAACCCATCCTCCAGCCTAGGTTCCACCATCTTCAGCTTCACTTTCCTATCTGAGCGACTAAGGTTTTCCATGGAATTACTCTCCGGACCACCATCCATCTCCACCACTTCTCTATTTCTTTTAGTGGTGGAAGAATCCTCCAGTTTGAAATGTGGCAAATTAACTTGATTCTCCATCTCAGCCAGTTCGGTGGGAACAAATGTAGTTGACCCATTATGGGTCGGGTTAAGACCCGAGGACTACTTTTTTGACCGATCAATAGGTCCATCAACCTTTTTGGGATCCAAGAGGGAGACAATTTGGAGATTTAGGGGAGACGTTTCATACCTAGCCACTGACCTGGCAGGAGAAAGCATGCTCGCAACCACATTGTTTCCCCCAATCCTCTTGTCCTTCGATTTTAGCTGGTGAGTTGGGGTAAGTGCCAAACCTTTATCAGAGTTTGTGATTGAAAGGGTAAGGCTTTTTCTTTTTGGCCACTCAACCTGTGATTGAGCTAGATTTTCATCATGATATGAGGAATTCAGTCCCGCATGGCTAGATGAATTGTGTTTTTTTTGTGAAAGGGTAGTTGTAGGATATGACTTCTTTTCGACTAATAGTGCTTTAGAATCCTATATACTATCACTTGGGGAAAACTTCACTTCTCCTTTTTTGCTGATAGCTTGAGGGGAGAGATCGAGGTTGACATCACGAACTGCAACAAGCCTAGGAGCTGTTGGGAGGTTTGGTGAATCGTGTCCTTCCACCGAGTCCAACTCACTCAATAGAGACCGGACATGACTTGGAGTTTGGAGACTCGCCTGAGCACTCACTTGGGTGTCTTTGCTACCACTGTTGTTCCTTGAGGAAGATGAGGCCATTGATCTATTGAAGAAGTGGTGTGGAGCCGATAGTTTAAAACTTCCCTCATGCTTTCTAGGTGAGTCTGTCTTCATGCCGACTGCCAAACCTCTTGCATGTTGAATGTGCTCAATTGGGATACCCTTACACCTCGGTTCAAATTTTTCTAAACATTCCCTCTCCTCATGGTCAGGCTTCCCGCAGAAATAACAATAGTTACCAAGACACTCATATTTGACTATAATGGGATGGACCACATCGTCTTCATAGTGCAAAGAGAACGACTTTCGGTTTTGATATGTCTAGGCCTATTCTGACCTGGAGATAGCCTAATTCTCCATGATCCACCATCTTGAAACTTCCCATTTTTTTGCCAAAACCTTTGTTGCCGCATCCTTAAAATGGTCCCATGGAACCTTGTGGAACTAAGTTCAGTATTCCACTTCTGAGAACTCAACCTGGCTTCCATGTTGCAAGTGCAATGGTATTTCTTTTGTAGTTCCATGGACCATCAGTCCGCAATTTACAAAAATCCATGGCCTTTTGAAAAATCACCCTGTAGATCCCATCTTCAAGTAGGTAGATGTTAATAGGTTTGGACCAAGTCCATGCTTTTGTTAAGAGACTAACGAATAGCTCCCTGTTATGGGTTTAACCCATTAACGGTTTAGCTAAGGCTGACATAGACCATCTACCCTTGTGGTCATCTCTACAATGTTTTGCCATTATCACCTCTTGATTGAACTGTTGATTTTTTTGTTGGTCGATTTTGCATGATGCCCAAAGTTGAAATAACAGCTCTTCTTCGTCCTCTTCTTGAGTAGCTTGTAGATCAGACAGATCTACTATCTTTGAGTTTTTCGTGGCTTCTTCCATGGGTGAATAAGGAAAAAAGGGGAGGGGGGAAGAAATAAAACTAAAAAATTGAACCAATTTAAAGAAACAGTTAGGATGAAATGGAGAGAAAACACGACCAAGACAAAACTTATCCTGACGAAGAGATCGACATGGCTAACATCTTCAAGAGAAGAAGAGTAGCAGAGCACAAAAAAATAGTGGACATGTTCGACTGATCTTGGTTTGAGAAAGGTATATTGTTTGTCAAATGAATTTTAGGATCCTAAAGGTAAAGCACGTTGTAAATGAACAACACCAAATAAAAGAGCTGAGCATGTATCAAGGGGGAGAGCTAAAGAAATTTACAAAAGATCTGGCTTAAGTTAGAGTTCATGAGTTCATTATAATATTCATTTTGTACTCTAATTTCTTGTATTTTTAATTTTTTCATGGAATTCCCAAAGGGGGAGATTGTAATTGGAATATATTGTAAATTCCATGATCTGTAAAATACATGTATTGTATAGATTAGGACATGAGTTGAGTCATGTTAGAGTCTAGGAGGTTCTTGAGTCCAAGCCTCATGAATATCATTATCAAGCGTCAAGATCTCAAGAGAGTAAACCGGGAGCATACGAGTCATCCCAAAGGATCCACAACTCGCTTCGAGCTTTCACAAGGTAAATCAAGTAAACTGTGGTAACCAAGGTGGACCAAGGGTCCAAAGAGGAGTTCTAAAGGTCTTAGGACTTTCTCGGACCATGGATGGGTGATCTGAAGCCTTCTGTAGCAGTTTTAAGGATTTAGAAGGCAATACAGGGGATTTGGATCGATCCACATCAATCCAAATTAATTGGATCGATCTAGCAACTCTTAGGTTGCAGTTTCTGAGTGATTTTGCACTTGGATCGATCCAAAGTTGCGAAAACAATATAACAGTCTAAAATTCATAAATCAGTTTCCAATCAATGGCTGATGTCATTTGACTGTTTGGGGATGTTCTAATCCAATAGACTTGTATAATTTTCATTCATCATATAAGGGTTTGAGCATCTATTGAGCAACCAATGGTTCTGGCTAAATTCTCATACACTTGAAAGCTCATTTTGTCCATTATAGTAGATATTGAGAGGTTTGGTTCTTCCAATCTTTGGAGAACCTCTTGTTATGCTTAGATAGGAAAATCTATACCCAAGACTATTCCATTGCCACCTCTCCAATCTTACTAAGGCATATCTTTTAGAGGAAGGATACAAGGGTTGTCCAAAAGGAAACCCAAGAGGAGATAGTGTGGGATTGTGTGTCACACCTTGCTCAAAAAGGAGTAACCCACAGGAGTTGGCTCTACTAGCTTAAAGAGCCTCCAAGAAGCATTAGGGAGCAATAGTCACATCTTAATCAAGGAGGAGCAACCCCAACTTATGTGTGAAGGCAACATCAACCTACATAGAGGGAAATCCTTGCCTTAACTTTTTAAAGTTGCGGAGACCTCTCTCGTCGGAGACACCGAGAGAATTGGCATTGCCGTCGGAGACACCAGTAATGTGTACCTTTAGCTCTTCCGTTGGAGACACTAGAAGAGTAAACCATAGACCACATTTGCCAGATACACTGGGTTTAGCTTGTTTGGTAAGTAGAATAGGAGTTTGTTAATTTTATCTTTGATTGTAATAACTTCAATCTTAATAAAATTATTTAGCTCAGTGGTGAGCTTTTTGAAAGTGGATGTAGGCCGTTGTACCGAACCACTATACATCTTGTGCATATTGTGTTTGATTGTGGTTTGCCTTTGATTTGTCATTTGAATTATCAAGCATTGTTCATATTGATACAATTCACAGGCAATACAATTGAATCCATTTATATACATGTGCACATTTCAATTGAAATCAATCATTAGTAATAACTTGACTAAGTAAAACAAGCAATTGAATTTGGGGTGATTGAAAATAATTTTTTAAAATATCCTATTCACCCCCCCCCCGCCCTCTAGGATCTTTACAGAGGAATTTCAATGATCTCACACCTACTAGAGGTATGTGGGGTATCTTTCCCCAAGGATACCACCACCTTAAAGCAGGGGGCTAAGATTGACTAGTCGATGATTTGTCGAATACTTCGTGATGACACACATTCAAAGAGGAAGAAGACTACTCCTTCTAAAGCTGGACCATCTGTAGCTACAACACCACAACCTCTAGTACAGTCGGAGGTTCCACCTGTAGCAGATGCACCAACACCACTAGTACACCAGGGCAAGCCCCCGGTCCCTACCTTCGTGCGTGAGACCTTAGAAGGTCTTGAGGACTTATCTAGGTACATAATCAGCCATTTAGGGAAAATGGCAGACAAGCTCAACAGCATTGAGCTTCGTGTAGAGCGCCTTGAGCTTGTAGTGGCTCCCCAGCTTCCTCCTCACCCTAGTGTCCCACTGGACCTTTGCGCACAGAGTGACGAGGATGAGGATGAGGATGAGTGATTTATTTTTTTGTATGTGCCTCACATTTTGTAATCCTCTATGTACTTAAACCTTTAAATATGAATACAAATATCTTTTTGGTTATATAACTTGTCTTTTTCTTCCAATGTCATTGTTCATATTTGCCAATTTCATGAAAAAAAAGGGAGAAAATATGCATGGATATATGGGGAGTTTCTATGAATTTAGGGGGAGCTTAGCAACTAATTTCGAAATTTTTCATCTTTAAAGCCAATCTAAAATTTACAAATTTCTTAATAAGTAATGCAAAATGAATCAACCTAAAACACCTCATATATGGCATTACTTGTATGCTTGGTTGTGTGTTTTCTTGATTGAGTATAAAGTGCTTATTTCATTTCCATTTGCCTATTTCATTTGTTGTCTTGAGAAATGTATTGTTTGTCAAATGTGTTTTCAGGTATTGAAACCAAGCACCTAAGCAAAGAAGAAGAACTATGTCCCCTAGCACACATCAAGGGGGAGCTCAAGAGTTCAAGTCACATGTCTAGTTTTTATTTATATATATGTATAGCTCTTGCACATCATGGAGTCTGTAAATTCATTGCATATCATTTATTGTACTCCATCCATGTATTTCTTTGTATTTTATCATGGAATTTCCAATGGGGAAGATTATTAATGTATATTGTCAATTCCATTAAGTGTAAAACACATGGAATGGTAGATTAGGCATGGCATGTTAATATTTCATAAGTAAGTCATATCCATAAACATCAAGTGTCCTTGGGTCCCGTTAAAGACATGCTCTAAACACTTGAAAGCCAAGGATGGATCCTTCCCCATGTTGCCAAGGTCCAAGACTTGAAGACTTAAGCTTCATCAAACTCATGAAAGGTATATGAAGGTAAAACATAATGATAGACACATGTTAATGAGACCTAAAAACCTCTATGTAGCCCTATGGACCAAGCCATGTACTTTTGAATAAGTCCTAAAGTGTTTGAGAGTGAGATTAAGGCAAAATGGATGAAAAATAGGGGACCTTGATCAATTCGAGGGGGTGTCGGATCAATCTGCCACTTATCGGATCAATCCAAGGGGCCATTGGATCGATCCGAAAGGGGTCCCCGATCCATCCAGCTTAGCTCTGGTGTCTCTGATTGAGACACTGCATCAATCTAGGGATGCCAGATCGATCCGTGTGGATCAATTTGATATAGCCAGATCAATCTGATGTTGTTGGTATTCAAAAAATATATACCAAATTGATGTTTTAAGGAATTTGACCATTGAGAATGATGCTAAATCAAGGGTGCACGACTAAGCTCGTCCCTTATAAGTATGAGATAGCTCTCTAACACACAAGAACACAAAGAGAGATCATCTTGAGAAAGAGCAAGAAAAGCTAAGGCATTCAATTCTTCAAACAACTATGACTCTCATTTATGAACCTTCATTGAAGATCAAAGAGCCATTAAAGTGCTTCCCTAGCAATCCTTTCTTAAAGAATCAAATAGGGAAGCAAGGAGAAGGATTTACTCCCAAATAAACCCTTGTGTGAAGCTTCAAGAAGCAAAAAGGCATCTCTTGGGAGCTTGGTGGAAGAGTAAAGCTCATGAGCTCAACAAGGAGCAACCACCATCGAGAGCATCAAGTAATACACCAACCTTGTGAGGTAATTTGCATTGACTTTAAACTTATAAACCTTAGCACCTCCGTCAGAGACACTAGAGGTTAAACCGCTCTCATTGGAGACACTGGAGTAGACCTTGACACTACTGTTAAAGACACCGGTAGTGTAGACTTAGCACCTCCATTAGGGACATCGAAGGTGTAGACCATTCCCACTGGAGACACTGGGAATAGACTTAGCACTCGTCAGAGACACCGAGTGTAGAGATTGCTTAACCAATAAGATAGGTTTTAGAATTTTAACCTTGATTGTAATTGCTTTCAATCTAACTAAAATTTAGTAGCTCGGTAGTGAGCTTTGAAAGTTAACATAGGTCTGAGTGTTGAACCACTATAAACATTGTGTTATGTGTGAATGCTTGTGTGTGTGAATTGTCTTTATGATCTTTCCTTATCTTAGCATGCTTCTTAGCTCATTTTATGTTCTTTCATTAGCAACACTAAATATATCTTGCTAAAGAACATCTTTACATCTTGCCATCTCTTTGCACTTGTAAATAAAAAGAAATTAATTAAATAAGATAAATGCATTAATTTTCAAGTTATAATTGAATATCATTTAATTGAAATTAAATCAAAGGGTAAAAAAAATAATTTTATAAATCCTATTAACCTCCCTTTAAGATTAAAACCGAACTTTCACCATGGACATAGCGGATTATTCTCTTAGTCATTTTAAGATGTGATTCCTTTAGAGATGCTTGATATCTTGCATAAGCACCCACACTAAAGAAAATATCAGGTCAGCTTGTTGTCAAGTAAAGCAAGCTTCCTATAATACTCTGATAGTATGTGGAATCTACCTTAGTACCATCAAGATCCTTGTTGATCTTATCACTTGTGCTGATTGGAGTGTTGGCTCTAGGATCAAAATTGAACTTTCACCATGGACATAGCGGATTATTCTCTTAGTTGCTTTGAGATGTGATTACTTTGAAGATGCTTGATATCTTGCACAAACACCCACACTAAAGGAAATATCAAATCGGTCTGTTGTCAAGTAAAGCAAGCTTCCTATAATACTCTGGCAGTATGTGGAATCTACCTCAACACCATCAAGATCCTTGGTGATTTTATCACTTATGCTGATTAGAGTGTTGGCCGATTTGGATTCTTGTAATCCAAACTTGGTTACAAGGTCTTTAGCAAACTTGGTTTGGCTTAGAAAAATGTCATCATTGGTTTACTTCATTTGAAGACATAAAAAGAACCGAAGTTCTCATTTCAAATTTTGATTTCATTGTTTGAGCAAAATTATGTAACATTTCATCACTTATGGACCCAAAGATGATGTCGTCAACATAGATTTGTACTATGAGTATGTGACTATTTTGTTTCTTGATGAATAATGTTTTGTCCACACACCCCCTATCAAAATGGTGGTCAAGAAGGAATCTAGTAAGCCTCTTGTACCAAGCCCTTGGGGCTTATTTGAGACCATAGAGTGCCTTCTTGAGTCAATATATGTAGTTTGATAAGTGAGGGTCCACAAATCCCTCTAGTTGCTCTACGTATACTTCTTCTTGGAGTATCCCATTTAGAAATGCACTTTTAATATCCATTTGGTATAATTAAAATTTTAAATAGCACACAATGAACAAAAGAATCCTAATGAACTCTAATTTAGCAACAGGGGCAAATGTCTCCTCCAAGTCAATGCCCTTTATTTGGGCATACCCCTTTGCTACAAGTCTATCCTTGTTTCTAGTCATTGTACCATGTTCATCATGTTTGTTCTTGAAGATTCATTTAGTACCAATAACATTCTTGTCAAAGGGTCTCTTAGTTAGGGGAAATCTTAAAAGCACTATGACTAGAGGGGGAAAATATTATTATATAATATTTATAAATGATCACTCTAGATATACAAAGAGTTATCTTTTAAGAACAAAAGATGAAGCAAAAAATGCATTCATAAAATATAAAGCTGAGGTAGAAAATTAATTAGAAAGAAAAATCAAAATACTAAGAACCGATAGGGGAGGTGAGTATGACTCACTTTTTCTAAAAGAATATTGTAAAAGTAATGGAATCATCCATGAAACTACACTCCTTACACACCTGAGTCTAATGGTGTGGCAGAAAGGAAAATCGTTTCCTAAAAGAAATGCTGAATGTGCTCCTTATAAGTTCAGGGTTACACCTGAGCATATGGGGGAAGCAATCTTAACTACTTGTCACATACAAAATAAAGTCCCACATAGGAAAACCAACAACTCCGTATGAATTATGGAAGGGTCATCCACCTAACCTTAAATACTTAAAAGTTTAGGGCTATATGGCTAAGGTAGGACTACTTGAACCTAAGAAGAAAAAGCTAAATTCAAAGACGTCTGATTGTGTATTTATAGGATACGCATAAAATAGTGTTGCATGCAAATTTTTGGTCCTAACATATGAAGTATTAGAACCTAATACAATTATAGAGGCTAGACTACCTGGTATTTCACAAGATAAAAATAAAGGAAATGAAACACAAGAACACGAATCTGAATCTAAACATGAGCTCAGGAGAAGTAAACGAATGAAAAAACTTCCAGTCCAACTAGAAGATGATTATTTCATCTATCTAATGGATAATGACTGTAAAACTTATAAAGAAGCTATGATGTCTCCAGATGTTGTGTTCTAAAAAAAAGCAATAGATAGTGAGTTAAAATCTATTATGGCAAATCACACATGGGAACTAGTAAAACTATCTAAGGGTATTGAACTTATTGGTTGTAAATGGGTATTCAGAAAGAAACTTAAAACCGATGGAACAATTAACAAATTTAAAGCTAAATTAGTGGCCTTGGGATATGGACAAGAGGAAGGTGTCAATTACTTTGACACATATGGTCTAGTGACAAGAATAATTACCATTAGAGTATTGTTTGTTATAGCGGCAATCCATAAGATGGTTATACATCAAATGGATGTAAAAATAACATTTTTAAATGGAGAGTTAGAAGAACTATAAATGACACAACCGGATTGTTATATAGTACCAATACAAGATAACAAAGCGTATAAATTAGTCAAATCTTTGTATGGACTAAAACAATGACATGAGAAATTTGATAATACACTTGTATCTAATGGATACATATCAAATGAAAACCAAGGTAGACACAAGGCCGAAAAGTGTCACACTATTAAAAATGGTGATATATGTGAGAATTGGTTGTGGATATCATGTTCAATTGGCTTACACAAAGGAGAAAATGGTACAAAATAGTCTACCCTTCCAGATTTTAGTAAACTCTAGCTTGCATATCCTAAATACCGGTTCAAAATCCAAAAGACTCCGGTATCACTACAATTAATGCTCATTGGTTCGTACTCAAATTTGATTATTTTATGTTATTTCATTATTATTATTATTATTATTATTATTATTATTTAATATTTTGAATCTGTGGGGGGATGTTGTATCCATTGGATCAATAAGAGAGATTCAGAATATTGAATCTCGCCAACCCCAACCCATTTAAGGTATGCTTTAAATAACGTTCTAATAACCTTTCTCTTTTGATTATTGCAAAACGTTAGTTTGATTGCTTTATTATCAAAGACCAAAGTTGCATGGTTGGATTTGTACTAATTAAAGTAAGATAGATACGTTAGGCAGCCCATTGAGCCAATGACTCAATAAGGCAATACCCAATGAATGCAAACATAGAAATGAAATTAATTCCCTTCAATGAGATGCAAATGTTTGGTTTTAATGAGATACAAAACGTTGGCTTTCAATTGGATGTGAACGTTAGATTCTTCTATATAAAATAAGGACCAACTCGTGGAAAAGAAGACAACAAGGAATGAACTTTTCTTCTCTACATAAAACAGGTCTTGGATCTTCTTTCTCTTTTATTTTTATTTTTTATTTTAAGAGGTTTTTGGACTATGTTGGGTTCAAAACCATCATATATCACTATTGATCGTTTTCCTATTGGAGTACGAACTTAGGAGCACAATGTCGTTGAATCCTAAAGCAATCGTTGGTGAAAATCCTAGTTACACAAGTTGCAAACCGAGGACGGTGAATATTGCTTAAGGACAACGTCATTTGACGTGTCTCATCGAAACCAATAAGCCCCTCTAACTCTATTCTCTTTGTTTTTGTTTTTGGAATTTTTTTTTTTTTTTTGTGAATAGATTGCAGATTTCTAAATATATATCTTTGCATTTTGCGTGTTAGTTTATATTGTCTTGTATTAGATTGCACAATATATAATTTGTTGTTACATAAACCGTAATTTGTTTTAAGACTACATTTGTATCAAATTTGTTATTGTTAAATTGCACATATAAAGCACACAAACAACACATTCACCCCCGCCTACCTCTCATTGTATCTGAAGCAGATGATCATCAAATAAAACTGTATAAAATAAATGGTAAAGCAAAGATATATGTATTATTACAATTGTTTATTTGTTTAATAACCTCTCTCTCTCTCTCTCTCTCTCTCTCTCTCTCTCTCTCTCTCTCTCTCTC
>JAOXJP010125597.1:0-13738 GCA_025762735.1 Platanus orientalis | reverse complement strand
TTTCATTGCTTAATTCACTCCCATTTGTAAACCCCTGTTTAAACTACGAGGAAGAATGTTACAACCCAATGGAACAATGACTTCCAAATTGCATTTGATAAGATCAAGAACTATCTGCTAAGCTTACCTGTGCTGGTCTCTCTAGAGCCAGACTGCTCATTGATTTTATATCTGATTGTGCACGACAACTCTATGGGATGCATGCTAAGACAACATGACAAGACATGGAAGAAGGAACAAGCCATCTATTATCTAAGAAAGTGTTTCATTGACTACGAAGCTAGATACACACCACTCGAGAAGACCTACCTCTCTCTAGTCTATATCACCAAAAGGCTTCGGCACTATTTTCTCTCATACAAAGTGTTTTTGATTTCTCAGATAAATCCCATCAAGTATTTGTTTGAGAAACCAGTAACTATAGGAAAAACTGCCCGATGGCTCATGATGTTGTCAGAATTCGACATCACATATGTCTCACAGAAAGCTATTAAAGGGCAAGCCATAGACGATTTCTTAACAGATAGACAAACAGATGAACCTTCATCCCTGAAATCTGACTTCCTAGATGAACACATACTTTGCGTTGAAGTTGAGTAAGCAAGATAATCAGATGAAAGATGTTCTTTGACAAAGCCATTAATCAGTTAGGCTACAGGATTAGAGTCATGCTCATTTCCCCTATAGGTGTCCTCGTTCCAATTTCCCCAAGACTACACTTCCAATGCACCAACAACATAGCTGAGTATGAAGCTTACATCATCAGTTTGAAAGTAGCTATTGATCTTGGCATTAATGAACTAGAAGTCTATGGAGACTCAGCACTTGTCATCTTCCAAGCAATTGGAGATTGGGTCATCCGAGATGAGAAGTTCATAGATTACCATGAATGTTTATAGATCCTTTCCAAGAGCTATGAATATCTGACTTTCGACTATATTGGCAAAAAAAGGAACAACTTTACAGATGCTTTGGCCACACTAGCTTCAATGATTGACATCCCTTAAGGGGTAGACATGACACCGATTGAGATTGAGATGTGTACAACAAGTCCCCTCATCATGTTCTCTTGAGATGTGTAGATGAAACTGAAGCCTCCACTATCATTGAAGATATCCACAGAGGAGAATGCAGCTTGCCATGAATGGGATCATGCTTACCAAGAAGATTCTTCAACTAGTTTACTACTACTTAACTATGGAAATAAATTGCTGTCAACATGTAAAGAAATGCCACACTTGCCAGTCTTATGTCAATATCATCAAAGCACCAGCTTCTAAATTGCATAACCTAACTACTCCTTAGCCATTCTCCATGTGGGGAATTGACGTAGTAGGACCGATGCCTTAGAAGGCTACCAATGGACATCTATACATCATTGTGGCTATTGACTACTTTACCAAATGGGTCAAAGTCGTATCTCTAGCAGCAATCACAATGAAGAACACAACTAGATTTATATAGATATACATCATCTGTAGATATGGTGTTCTCAACAAAATCATGACTGACAATGCAACTAATTTTGTGGAAAAGGACCTTGAACTACTCTGTAAAAAGTTTAAGATTCACCACCATTGATCATCTCCATATAGACCACAGATGAACAAAGCAGTAGAAGCAGCCAACAAGAACCTCAAGAAGATCTTACAAAAAATGACTGCTAATCACTCCAACTAGCATGAAATGTTTCCTTATGCACTTATGGCCTATAAAACTTCAATCCGCACTTCAACAGGGAAAACCCCCTATTCACTAGTCTATGGCATGGAGGCAGTCCTGCCAATTGAAGTTAAAATTCCAAGTCTCTGAGTCCTAGCCAAGGCAAAGATTCCAGAGTCAGCATGGGCATAAGTTTGACATAATCAACTGAACCTTATTGATGAGAAAATACTGCAAGCAATAAGTAATGGGCAAGCCTATCAGAGGCGCATGGCCTCAACATTCAACAAACGGATTAGACCCAGAGATGTCAAGGAAGGAGACTTGGTTCTTAAGAAGGTCCTTCCACATGAGCAAGTACCACGGGGGCAACCTTGGCCGAATTACGAAGGACCCTTCATTGTCAAACAGAAGTTGTCTGGTGAGACACTACTATTGGGAAATATGGAAGGGGAAGACTTCTCCAAATTTGTAAACTTGGACCAAATTAAAAGGTTCTTTACTTAACTACTGTAAAGCTAACTTATGCTGGAAAGCTTGAAATGAAAAGACCTTGAAAGGTCATTTTGCTGAAATATTTTCCTACCTATTCACTTTTGCACTTCCAAAGTCATGATCATCTCTACAAATCCAAGGGAAAGAAACAATGGTTCGACAAAAAAAAAGGAAAAACAAAAGAAACAAAAGAAAGCAAAGCAAAAAAAAAGAGAAAAATAGAAAAACAAAAAAAAAAGCTTACATAGGATCATGATTTTCTTCAAAACATACCAAGATTTTGTAGAGAACCATGATTTTCCACAACACATGGGCATTTTATAGAGAACCATGATTTTCTTCAAAACATAGAAAATTTATAAGGAACCATGATTTTCTTCAAATATGGAAATCTTGTACAGAACCTTAATCTTCTTTAAGAAATGGGCATTCTATAGAGAACCATAATTGCCAAATTGCAATAAGCCTCTGATCAAGAGCCATTCACATTCATATTTCCAGATCCCTCTAATTCCTCCTATTCAAAGGTAGACCTTGAAATCTTCAATAAAGCCATTCATCCAATAGAACAACTATTCAAGCATCTTATCACTTCAAAAAATTCTAAGCAAGTCAGCAATATACAAGTCAAGCATTCAACCAGCCTAGAACAAGAGCATACACCTCGTCCAGTCACTTCCCCAAAGCCTAGACCTATCTGAGGGCAGGGGCAAAAAAGGGATAAAAACAAAAACTGCAATGTTCAGAGTGAAAACCGAAAATGGCATTCTGACCTAGTCCAGGAAAATAGGGGCAAAAAAAGGATAAAGACCAAAAGGAATTGCAAAGCTCAGAGTGAAAATCAGAAACGGCACTTTGACCTAGTCCTAGTAAATAAGGGCAAAAAAGGGAGCAAAATAAAGTTAGCACTTAGGGTGAAGTGAAAACCAAAAATGGCACCCTGAGTCAAGTCAAGTCAATCAAGTCATGAGCACACATCATCAAAGACCATCTTTGGAAAAGCAAAAGCAAAGAACTCAAACATAGGCTTTAATCTCATTCTCTCAATAAAAGTACATTCGATACCCAAAACTTGCAAACCTTTCATACCTTGCCCGGATTAGGCATGATGTCATCGGTACATGAAAATGTAACCCTATGTGTTCAAGAGTAACACAACAGGTCATACTTAATGTTCAAAAGCCCTAAGGGACCCAATTTTTCAAATTTCAATGGAAGATTTCCAAAAAATGAATTTCCAAAACCACTTTTAAAAAGCAAATGCAAATACAAAGTTGGCTAATCCAAGCCTCAAAACTCAATCATCAGTCAATCAGCATTGTCAACCTTTTCAAAGCATCTTCAGTCTTACTACAAAGGTCTTCCATGCACCTGTCGACGACTCTGGAGTAAAGGAGCAAATCAACAACAAATTGAGATAAGGCATCATCTCTACCAAAAATGTCATTCACAGCTCAGCCAAGGGACATTCAGGGCCAAGCAAAGCTAGAGATGATACATCATCTCCCCAAGAAAAATGGAGACGATGCGTCATCTCCCATCAATAGCGATTGGAGATGACCTGTCACCTCCTGATAAAAAATCAAGATGAAGTATTATCCCCAGTAAAGCATCATTCACAACCAAGCAAAGTTGGAGATGATACATCATCTCCCCAAGAAAAACAAAGACGATGCGTCATCTCCTATCAATAGTGATTGGAGATTACCTGTCACCTCCTAGTAAAAATTAAGATGAAGCATCATCTCTATCCAAATGCCATTCACGGCCCAGCAAAGGGCCATCTACGGCCAAGTAAAACTAAATATGATACCTCATCTCCCAAGTAAAGAGTGGAGATGATACACCATTCTCCACCAATGGAGGTCAATGTATCACCTCTAATCAAGTAACAAGCAAATAAAGTTGGGCCATGGCCCCTGAGCAATGAAATTGGGCCATGGTCCCAAGCAAATGAAATTGGGCCGTGGCCCCTGAGCAACAAGATTGAGCCGTGGCCATGAGCAGTGAAGTTAAGCCGTGGCCCCTAAATAATGAGATTGGGTTGTGGCCCCTGAGAAATGGAACTGGGCTATTGCCCTGAGCAATGGAACTGGGTTGTGGCCCTGAGCAAATGAAGTTGGGCTATGGCCCCTGAGCACCACCATTTAAGGATGAAATGCTGGCCACCGCTCCTAAGGATGGAATGTGGGCCACTGTCCCTCAAGGATAAAATGTGGGCCACCGCCCCTCAATGATGAAATGTAGGCAGCTGCCCCTCAAGGATGAAATGTGGGCCACCACCCCTCAAGGGTGAAATGTGAACTGTAGCCCCTTAAGGAATTCGGGCCCCAGCCCCTCAGTAGTGAAATTGGTTCTAGCCTCCTTCAAAATAGTGTTGATCCCCAAAAGATCCTCATAATTTTGAAGTGAGCTTGTAAATCTCCTAGCATGAACCAACAAGCACCCAAAACCTGAAGCCCACTACGTCGGGAAAGCACCCTCAACAAAAGTCCATTCTTATGGAAAGAACTTGAAACCTAAAGTTCGCTCTGTCGGCAAAGCAATTCAGTGATAGGTCATCACCCTCAGCAAAAGTCCATTCTTATGGCAAGCACCTAAAACCTGAAGTCTGCTCTGTCAGCAAAGCAACTGCAACAAAAGTCCATTCTCATGGCAAGCACCTGAAACCTGAAGTCCACTCTATCAGCAAAACAACCCTAGCAAAGTCCATTCTTATGGCAATATCTGATCAAAAATGATGCATCGATCATTTTCGACCTTGAAACCAGACCGCGTAAAGGTTCAGTGAGGGCTCCACCTCACAGAAATGACCAAATTTCGACATCACAAATTGCCTATTAGGAATAGGCAAATGTCGATCATCGTTCCATCACCTATGTAACATGACAAAACATGAATACGTAGCACCGATCCTTGTGATCTCCATGGCTTTCAGAGTTCATCCCAAAAAATTTCTGATATGCTCTGCTCAGGCCTCTATATGTTCAGTGAGGGACTCTAGGTTGCCTCACCAAAAATGGCCAAAACCATTAACATAGCAGACTGTCTACCTGGGTATAGACAGATGTTGGCATTGATATATAGCCTATATACCATGACAATCATCTTTGAAAATTGATTGAAACAGATATATAGCACTGATTCTTTGTAATCTCCATGACTTTTGGAATAAGCCTAAAAACTTCCTAACATACCCCACGTAAGCCGCGTAGGTTCGCTAAGTTATGTCAATCCCCAACTTTGTAGAAAGGCCTTTATAGATAAACCACTTCATATGCAGGCTATGAAGTGATGATGCCTACCTACACCCTTAGATGAGCATCCTCTCTAGTGCACCCTTACCCCTCACCCTTAGATCTAGGAGCTGAAATTTACATCCCTAAGGTCCCACTCATGACCCTCCAAATGACACCTTGATGCCTCACCCTTGATTTTTGCAACTAACCTACACCTATCAAATGGCATCTAAACCTACCCCTCTTTACCCACCTAACCAATGCATATAAACTAACACTGTCTCATCCTCACCCTACATTTGGTAAGCCCAAATCAAACCTTGCCATTCATCTCTTCAAGACACTTGTCTAAGCTCCTTAGCACAAGTGTCACCCATGCACCTCATGTTGAATGTGAGCCCTCCACCTCACTTTAGCTAAACACATCTCCACCCTCTACCTAGCAAACCTTAAGATTGATCTCAGCCCTACAACACATCATATTTGGGGCTATAAATAGGCCCAAATTCGTGATACCTAGGGTTGGCTACAAAAAACCCTAATTTCTAAGATGAAAAGAGGAAGAAGAAGGATTAGCAAGCTTGCATCAACCTTAGGCAAGGTTAGCCTAAACCCAAGTCTAATTCACCCCCCATCTTCAATATATGTCAATTAGTATGTTTTCATGTTGTTAATTTTATGCTAGAACTTTGTTTTAACTTGGGTTACATAGTAGAGGCTCAACAACCTCTACTTGCTTTTATTTTTGACCCATTGCCATGCTAAATTTATAATGATTTTTGTAGAGGGTTGATTGAGCCCAAATTAGACTATGTTAGACTAGACATATACATGATATATTATATTTAATTTTATGAATTTATGAGTTGTGAAAGGCCTCGAGATGGCCTCCCAAGCATACCCTAAAAATTGGGTCCTTTGAGGCCTAATCTTAGTGAATATTTGTTGATTTTCTTTTGAATTTTTCATACATGATTTGATGCTCAAATTTTTATATGATATGCTTGTATATACTACCTGTTATCATGCTTAATTTCATAATTTTTTCAAAACCCTAAGGGCTCAAAAATCGAGAAATCTAGTTGTTGGATTTTCTCCTAGTAACTAATGCCCGATTTTTATGTCAATTAAAAAATGGGTATTAAACAAAATGGATGTTAGGACAAGAATTAAGAATTGGGATCTGGGACCCACCCCAGGGAGCCCTGGTTCTTCTCCAATTTTGTCCCGTGGCAAAAATAACCTTTAAAATTCATTCTTGTGCATATACACCTTTGTAGGCCCTCGTTTCTGTCCCAACGCCCGAATATAATTTTGGGCATTGGATAGAAATTCAGGTGTTGGAGTGAATTTTGGGCGTTAGGCCTGGGCTTAGAAAAATCATTTTTTTATTTTAATTTGTTTGAGTGTGAGTCCACCCTAGGGTTAGTATAAAGACCCGGGAGAAACCCCACCCCTCTAGGCTCCACTTTGGTGGCCCAAAAACCTAAGTTGGTTGCTGGTTCAACACCCAAAGCCCGAATGTCCCCTAAATTTAAAATTCAGGTGTTGAACAATCGAGCACCAGACCATAAAACGGGCGTTAAGCCTGCAACAGGTGACTATGTCGCCCACTTTGGGAGATCATATCTCCACATGGCCTGTTCATAGGACCCCTGGAGTTCCACAGTGCGACCCCAGAAGACTTCCCCTATCTCGAACCTTGGGCCCCATAGTGCTGGGACCCACCAAACCAACCAAAAAGATCGCACGAAGAAGCTGGGTTGATCAGCTTTTCCAACGCCCGATTATCACCCTGAAATAAAATTCAGGAGTTAAACAAAAGGGCATTGAGGTAAAATACGGGCGTTAAGCTTGTAAGATAGAAAAAATGATTTTTCCCTTTTATTTTCCCTTCCATTAAAGTTAATACTTGACCCTGAGAAACCAACCAGTGAGCTAATTAGAGGGATCTACCATCCCTCCAAAGACCTAGCCCATGAGGGGTCTCCTAAAATTAGAATAGGACAAAATAAAGGACAGTTTTTGGACTATTCATAATCCAATGCCCGATTGTCACCCTAAATTAAATTTAGGCATTGGACAAATGGGCATTAGGAGTAAAAACGGGTGTTATGCTTGAGAAAAATTCAGCAAGCCCTCAATTTAACTTAACAAAGCATGGACATAAACATGAGATTAAGACCTGTGAATGGGAGAAGTCGCCCTAAAAAGGTGGATATTTGGGGTGCCTAAGACCTACCCCTAGTGCAACCAAACAACTTACCCTACATCTCAGAAACTCAGACCAATATTAGGAGTTAAACCCCTAGACCTTCGAGTCTAGACTTCTGTTCTTCCCCCGAAGACGAGAACCGATGTCCAACTCCATTGTTTAACCCCAAGTTGGTGGCGACTCCCAGAAAAGCCTAATCCCTATATAAAAGGGTTAGCAACGTCTCACGTGCCGGCATCACGTTCCGAAGAAGTGGACCCTAAAGCCACGGGCGGGAAGGGGGCATCCGAACCCCCCTTCCCGAATGCCGATGTCCACAGTAAGTAAGACTCCAATACTCCAAGTTAGTTTTTGAGAAAGCTAAGAGGCATATTATTTTGAAAGCCTTCTTCACTGTGTAAACCTCCATTGTCGATAGATTTCTGAGCTTCAGTAGCTAGCATTTTCTCTCTCTTAGTTCTTCTCTACTATTGAGCTCCAATCATAGTATTAAGGAGAGGTTGTGGTGAGTACTTTCCCAAGAGGAACTCACCTTTGGCTGAGCTTTAGAAGCACTAGAGCAAAGTACTTGGAGCTTGTGGGTAGCTAAGGGACATCAGCTCAATAAGGAGCATCTCACTTATTAAGCAACTAGCAACATCAACCATATGGTGGTAATATTTACTTGACTTTGCATTCATATTCATTTATACTATTTCTTGGCTTTCACCGAAGACACCGAAAGCTTGACAACCTCCGCTAGAGACACCGGAGGTAGAGCACACTCGCCGAAGACACCGAGTGTAGTTGTTTAGCTTGCTTGTGAGCAAGTAGAGGATTTGTATATTGACCTAGGTTGTAACAGTACCTAAATAAAATATACCTAAGCTCGGTAATGAGCTTTAGAAGAGTGGACATAGGCTCGAGTGCCAAACCACTATAAATCTTGTGTTGTGGTTTGTGATTGTGTGTTTGCTTGTCTCTCCATTGCTATACTCAACACTACTCTTGTCTAGCATATGTTTGATATATTATTCTTGATTAATTACATTGAAGCACACACTCACTTATGCAAACAAATTGAAAAAGAATTAATAGCAACATAAGGTAAATTAAAAAAATGGGCAATTTAATTTATAAATCCTATTCATCCCCCTCTAGGATTACTTCATTTAGTGGATTTTGAGTTTTGTCGAAGGGAATTCGAGAGAGTACATGATTTAAGAGGTGGATTTTGAGTTTCGTGGAAGGGAATTCTAGAGAGTACCTGATTTGGATATTTCAAAAAAAATTAAAACATTTAAAAAATGGATATGTGATAATTAACATAATAAAAAAACAAAATCTAAATAAAATTAGGTTTACTTTCATAATCCTGATTTAGATTTTGAGTTTCATCAAAAGAATTTTAGAGAGTAACAAGAAGAAAGGAGCAAGGAGAACGTTGAAAGGAAAGAAGAAAACTATTTTGAGTTACCTTATAATTAATATGGATAAATTTGTAATTGTATAATATAATTATAACTGTTGAAGCTTGAATCAGGATACTCGAGCATGACCAGATGAGTGCAGAGTTATTTGGCAATCCTACGAACCTGCAGAAAAAAGAGACAAAGTCAAAGGTGTGCCAACCAACTACAGGCTAGTCGCCCCCTAACGGTTAAGTCAAGCATCATCAAGAGGAGGAGGGATTTAGTCTCGAATCATTTCTTACCTTCTACCATTGTAATACGTTTCTTTTATAAAACTCGACTTCTTCATTATTCTTGGATTTTCACCCCATTGCCTCTCACTCGGGCGGCATTCTTGAGCATGGTTGTAGGAGCCTGATTTGCTCAAAGTAATTGGATTGTGCTAGCGATCCTATCTCGAAGATAATGTCATGGGATATCGTATGGTTTCAATTCCCAAGTGCTTTTCGTGGTTTAGCCTTGTCGACGCGTGAGATCTTTCCTTATATGAGTGTCCTAGGCCAGATTCGTAATGCCTATTTCTAGAGGTTCAGATGGTTCGGGGTTTCTCGGCTAGTCCATTTAGGGGTTAACGAAGGCCTAGCTCAAACTTGGTCTCGGGTCAATCAATCCACCCGAGCGTGGTTTTTTAGGTCGGCCTTGACTGCTCGTTGGTTCTAGTCCCATCAGATGCCCCCAATTCTAGAGGCTCGATTTCTTCCGAGACTGATGGAATTATTATCTCATCATATTCTTCGCCGTTTGTTTTTTGGCAGTTGTTGCCCTTATGGGGAACTGGGACAGATGCTTGGGAAGTTGTGTTGTACGTTACAACTGTTGGGATTTTCTGCTATCATAATGAGTGTGCCGTTAGTAGTTGGAATTAATGGAATGTCACTTCAATTGTCCCTCCAACACATGTGATGATGTGTGGAGGGCTTGGATCTCATCATGCGGATTGATGGGATGTCACTTTGGCTGCCCGTGATGCACATGCAACAACACGCAGAGGGCTTAGATTTCCTATGCGCTAATCCGACAGCTATACTCAGCCCACCCTATTCTTATAAATAGCTTGGGGTCCCCAGGATTCCCCCCACTTACATTTTTCCTTCTATTTCAGCTTTTTTTGTCTTTGACTACTTTAGCGGTGTAGCTGCATTTTTTGGCAGTCCTTTCTAGAATCGTGTTTCTTTCTCCAGCTAACATTTTGGTATGTCCTGCTCTTCCTCATTTCTTTAGTTTTTTTCAGTTTGTTTTTTGGGTAACTAGGGTCATTCCCTCTTCTATCTATCCCCCTCTTCTTTCATTCTTTTAGTTCATCTTGAACAGCACCAGAGGTCCCTTCGGTTTCCATTTGGTCTAGCTATGTGGCTTCCTTCGATCCCAGAGGTACATCCCTAATTTAGGTTTAGTTGGCGGTGATCTTTCATTTCTATCATCTATAATCACCGAGCTTCTGCCATTCGTAGGCCCTTCCGTATAGCTCATTTTTACTCTCGGTCAAATGGACTCGTCTTCCAATTCCTTGTCCCTTGACTCTGACAACACTCTGGCTTTGAGTCTAGAGCTCCCCAAGTTAAGGGTTATTTGTCCTGATAACCCTGAGCAGGCCTTAGATTCTTCCCTAGAGCCTCCAACCGGTTCCCTAATGGCCGAGCTTTTTTCTTCTACTCTCAATGCCTCTGACTTAGAGAAATTTAGGTGGTTGTATAGTGTTCCCAAGGACATTGTCCTGCGCTCTCCCGGGGCAACTAAGTGGGCTTACCATCTCCAATTCGAGGAGGTTTGTCTATATGAGCAGGCTCTGGAGGCTAGCCTTTGATTCTCGGTTACCCTCTTATAGGGATCATTTTCTTTGTGTCAGGCTTGCTCCTGCCTAGTTAATGCCTGATTTGTGGAGGATCGTGATCAGTTTCATGATCCTCTAGAAAGCTTGCAGTGGTAGGCATGACCTCATTTCGGTCTCCAAGTTTCTATTATGTTATCAGCTTGTCAAGAAGGAATCGGGTTGGTGGTATTCACTACCCAGGATAGTTTTAGGAACCTAGTCACTGATCTTCTGATCTCCCATAAGGGGTGTTAGAGTATATCTTTCTTCATTTTAGGTAATGGTTGTGAACCTTGCTTTTAGGATATCAAGATTGAGAAGCTGGTTCACTTCAGCTGAGTGTGGGGCACTTTGGACACATCTGGTAAGTCTTTCTGTGTCGTCATTTTAGTTTTTATTTTTCTTTTGTGGACATTGGGATCTACTTCTTCTGGAAGGTCACTAACTCCTTCTATGTGAGGGTTAGGCTTTGCTTGGAGTCACCACCAACTCGTGGTTTAACTGACAGAGTTGGATGTCGGTTCTCCTCTTCAAGGAAGAGGAGAAGTCTAGACCCGAAGGTCTAGGGTTTTAACTCCTAATACTGGTATACATTCCTAAGATTGAGGATAAGTTGTTTGGTTGCATTTAAGGAAGGTGTTAGGCACCCCAAATACCTGCCTTTTTAGGGCAGCTTCTCCCATTCACACAATTCTTACATTATGTGAATGCCCAAGCTTTGTAGATTCTGAGTTATGTGTTTGCTAGAATTTTCTCAGGCTTGACACCTAATTTTATTTTCAACGCCTGAATTTTCAATGCCTGAATTTAATTTAGGATGAAATTCAGGCGTTGGTTTATAGAAAATCTATAAATTGGTCTTCATGTTAACTTATTCTAATTGCAGGACACCCCTCTTGGATTGGACCTTTAGAAGGATGGTAGACCCCTCTAAGATGTTTCTATTTTGGCCTTTTAGGGTTAAGATCAACCTAGGTATGAAAGGAAGAAAAGAGAGAAATTGTATTTTATGTGTTACAGGCTTAGCGCCTATATTTCATCTCAATGCCTGAATTTAATTCAAGGTGAAAATCAAGCATTGGGAGTTGATCAGATCAGCATGTTCATGTGGTCTTTTAAGATGATTTGGTGGGTCCCAATGTTGTAGGACCCCTGGGTTAGGTTACGGGAAGTTTCCTAGGGTTACACTCTGCAACCCTAAAGGTCATGGCCTCTGCCTATATGGAGATATGATCTCCCATAGTAGGCTACTTGGTCATCTATTACAAGCCTAATGCTTATTTTTTGGTCTGATGCCTGTATATGTTCAACACCTAAATTTTAATTCAGAGGAAATTCAGGCATTGGGTGCTAGAATCTGCAACCAACTTAGGTTTTTGGGCCATAAAAGTGGGGCCCAGAGGGGTAAGATTTCTCCATGGCGTTTGCACCACACCTAGGGTACTCACACACTTAACCAATTTTGAAAAACATGATTTTTAACCCAGGCTTAACACCGAAAATTCACTCTAATGCCTGAATTTCCTTCTCAATGCCTAAAATTAAATTTAGGCGTTGGGAAGAAAGCAAAGGCCCATAGAGGTGCACACGCACATGATTGAATTTTAGAGGCTACAACAGCTATGGGACAGGTCTAAAGAAAGTCAGGGCTCTAGGGTGGGTCACAGATCTCAACGCCTAATTTTTCTCTTGATGCCTATTTGTTCAACGCCTGAATTTTAATTCCATAAAATTTAAGTGTTAGTTACTGAGAGAAAATCCAACAACTAGATTTCTCAATTTTGAAGCCCTTAGAGTTTTGAGAAAAATACAAAATTATGCATGAACACAAGCAACATATATAAGAACAACACATAAAAATTTGGGTTTAAGATAATGCATATAAAATTCAAATAAAAATCCCCAAAATTTCAGCTGAATTGGGTCACAAAAGACCTAGATTTTGGGGTCCGTTTGGAGGGCCATCTCGAGGCCTTCCACAGTTCCTAAAATAAAAAAATTAAATTAAATAGCTAGATTATATGTCTAGTCTAACACAATCAAATTTGGACTCCAACAACCTTCTACAAAATTCACATGAAAATAAGCAACAAGACATGCTCAAAAATGGAAGCAAGTAGAGGCTATTAAGCCTCTACTGTGTAACCCAAATTTAAGCAATGATTTAACATAAATTGGATAGCATAAATACATGCAAAACTAACATATGATCATGGGGAAAGAGAACTAAGACCAGGTTTAGGCTTACCTTAGGTCCAAGTGACCTAGGGTTAAGACTTCTTCCTCTTTTTCTTCTTCTTCCTCTTTCTCTTAGAATTTTTAGGGTTTTTGGTTGTCAACCTGGGTTTGCATGAAATTGGGGCTATTTATAGCCCTAATTTGGATTGGTGTGAGGCTAGGGTTCACTTAGAATGGAGGGTGGGGATTAGGTTTAGGTGGTGTTAGATTTAGGGCTAGGATTTAGTCTAAAATGGGTGGATGGGGTGCAAGGGATTTGTGTTTGGTGATGTGGCTGAATGGGAGGCTTGGATTAACCCTAGAATTTGAGATGGAGGGCTGGGATTTTAGGGAGATAATTCACTTGGATAGGTGAGGTGTCTAAAGGGGTGTGGGAGATGTCATTTAATGGCATGTGGTTGGTTGAAAATTTCAAGGGGGTGTCAATAAGGTGCCAAATAGGGGGATGTGAGGGGTTCTCTAGGGATTTGAAATTCAACACATTGATCCAAGGGAGAGGGGTGAGGGTGCACATTGAAAGATTCCAATCTAAGGGCTTCTATTTTATCTCCTAAGGTGTGAATGCATTAAATTCCATTAATGAGCTAAGTTTGAAAAGTCTTAGCTCATTAATGGATATTTATTGCTT
>JAOXJP010125576.1:0-13739 GCA_025762735.1 Platanus orientalis | reverse complement strand
CATGAAGATCTTAGCCAGCAACTTTCTTTTTCAGCGAATGCACTTTAGAAAAGTCCTCCTTAGGAGTCACTGCCCCCCCTACTTCCACCATCACAATCAAATAAATAAAAGAGAATTGGTAAAGAAAGAGGAGTCTCATCTTCAACATCCCCTAAAGATGAAACTGTCCAGAAGAAATTTTAAAAAAAGGAACAGATTCAGGAAAAGTAACAACTATGGTGACAATCCTTCTACGATTCAAGAGATGGTAACACTTACATCCCTTTTGGCTCATGGCATAACCAAGAAAGATGCAATTGAGGGATTTGGGATCTAACTTGGGTCTACCAGACTTAGGAAAATGCATATAAGAAATACAACCTAACACTTTAAAAGGAAGAGAGGACACAAGAGATGAATAGAAAAGAAGCTCAAGAGGATATTTGAAACCAAGGATCCAAGAAGGCATATGATTCATCAAATATGCAACAATAAAAGGGAATCAACCCAAAATACTTTGAGAACATTCTAGGTGAAAAGCAAGGCATGAAGGATTTCCAAGAGGTGATAGTTTTTTTCTCTTGACAACACCATTTTGTTCAAGAGAACCGGGACACATAGTTTGATGAAAGATACCATATTAAGAGTGATAAAAAGTGAAAGTATTAAATAGATACTCACCACCATTATCAAAATGAAGAACCTTAACTTTAGTACTAAATTGAGTTTTGACCAATTTATGAAATAATTGAAAGGCTAAAAAAACTTTATGCTTGGATTTCAATAAATACACCCAAATAGCGATGGGGTAAACATCTATAAAGAGTGAAATCCAAACAAGGAGATGATTGGGGCCCTACACATCAGAGTGAACAAGAAAAAATAGTACTTTTCCTCATACTAGAGGGATATGAAGTTGATGTAGAACAATAGTCCACAAGAAGAATAAACAAAAAAAAAGATGTTATTGGAGAAGAATAGAAGATAAGAGAGAGAGATGATAGAATTCTCACCTCATGTGAGGGGTTAAGAGAGAGAAACTTGGGATACTACACCCACTCCAACACACGCGTTTTTTCAAATATTCTTCTTCAACTTTATTTTTATTGCATAAAGGGTGCCTTTAAATAGGTTTCCATCCTAAAATATTTGGAACTTTCTAAAAGAAAAGAAAATATTCTAAAATTTAAAACTTCTTAAAACACACTTTTTAAAATCCTAAACTTGCTAAAAACATTAATAACTTGTACAAGTTTTCCTAATTCCTATACTTTCCAAAACATAAAATTTCCTAAAGTTTAAACTACTATAACTTAAGACTTTCTAAAAAAACACTATTCCCGTTTTTCTGATACCCCCTTAGTAGTTTGGTCATAACTTTCCCAAATCGCCTCGCAATTGTGCAATCTTAGTCTCGTTAGAAAGGTAATTGAATAACCTATCTAATGACACCAAAATCAAGCCAAAAGAACAAGTTTCAACCTTTGAAATAATGGGATAAAACATTAAAAAAAAAAAAAAAAAAAAAACAGGATTAGCCTAAAAAACCCCAAAAAATCTGAAAATTTCCTAAAACACTCATAGTTTAATCCCAACTATTGGAGATGATACCTATGATATTGCATACCCATACCCCTCATAGAGTATATGTATGGTATATTAAATAAGGTATTAGTATAAATACCATTGCATGACACAATGATGAATTGAGAATTAAAAATATTCAGTCGTAACACTACTTCTTCCTCTCTTTTTTGTTTCTTATTTACAGGTTTTGAATCTTCATCGATTCCAACTTGGTATCAGAGCCAAGATCTAAACTTCACCAACAAAAAAAAGGGAGGGCTGACGTTAGTAGGCCGTGTGCTAACGTCTGCAAGCCATATTGCATCAACCTTTGAAAATTCCATGGTTTGATGAAAGGGATTTTTTCAAAAAAAAAAATTTCGGAATTTTTTGGAGTTGGGAAACATGTGTTTCGAAGGTCTTTCAATTTCTTTTTTGAAAAATAAAAAAATACCAGATCTGGGAAAATCAATCAGTGCAATTGATTGAAGGAGTTTTGCAGGGATTGGATGGATTTTTTTTTTTTTTTTGCAAGGAACCCAAGGGATTTGGTATCACGTGATTCCGTTGAGTATTGAGGGCAGGATTTGGTCTCACGCAATTCCATTGAGTATTGAGAGTGCTGAGTTGAATTTGGTGAACCATATCTTGTCATTAAAGAATATGGACGATGCAGGGTGTTTTTTTTTTGTATGAACAGTGCAAGAAACATTATATTTCTCTTGAAAGGCTATGCGATGACCCTTGTGGGAGTTGTAGGGGCCTGTAGGTCCATGTTGGGGTCTGTTACCACTTTGTGTGAAGCCCAAATTGTATGACTTGTTGTTGATGCTCTGTTTGAAGGCTAAATAACCCTCTACATATGTTTTTTTTAAGGTTGTGTTCTGAACAATAAGCAAGTATTCCCATAAGCATTAATATGCAGACACGTCTTGGTTAGTATTGTTGGTGTGATTGTTGGAGCAAGTTACTTGGCTGTAGTTGTGTTGCACCATGTCTGAAATTAGTACCGGATAGACCCTAAGGGAGTCTAGCAAGGGTAGTGATGTAAGTAGCATCCAGTTCTTTAATGATTCTTCACAAGCCCAAATCACTACTGAGAAATTTGATGGGAGTAACTATCTAACATGGTCAAAATCTGTTCTCATTTATATACAAGGGAAAGAAAAAGAAGAGTATTTGACTGGAGAGGTAGAGATTCCTCAAAAGAGTGATCCTCGTTATTGGAAGTGGAAGAATGCTATCGTCATGGGTTGGTTGTTAAATTCTATAAAGCTAGAAATTAGTGAGCATTATCTATTCTTGGAAAGTGCACATCAGATTTGGGACTCTTTATTTAAAGCCTACTCTAAGATTGGACATACTGTAAAGGTCTATGAACTTAGAAAATGATTGCACAAATTAAGTAGGGAGATTAGCCCCTTGCATTTTATTACTCTGTCCTTCAAAAGATGTGGGAAAAGTTGGAACATTATACCTCATATCGTCCATCTTGTGTGAAGGATGCAACCGCCATCAAAAAGCATGTTGAGGAAATCCAAGTGTTTGAATTTTTGACAGGTTTGAATTCAGAGTAAGAGCAAGTTCGAGTTCATGTGCTTAATATGGTTCATCATCTCTCTTTGAATTTGGTCTATGCTTATATTCATCGAGAAGAGAGGCGAAGAAGGGTGATAAATCTAGCATCTACTATTGAAAAAACAGCTTTGGTGTCTAGCTCCACTTTAGGTGGCTAAGGTAGTTTCACTGGTTGTGGCCTTAGTGGCAGGTTTAATAATTCACTTCATGATAGAGACCGGCTCAAATGTGAGCATTGTGGCTGATCTAGGCACACTAAAGATCAATGTTGGGATCTTCATGGATGCCCTCCAAACCTTAAACCCTCATCCATTTCAGCGGGGTGGGTCTGGCAGTGGTAGAGGAGGTAGTCACTTTAATGGAAGTTGACCTAGCGCTCATTCAGTAACTTCATCATCTACAGTTCTATTCACATACCCATGATTCACCCAATGGTGGAGGTCTATCCAGTGATGAGATTGCAACATTCAAACGTTTTGCTTCTCAACTTGATTACACTTCCATAGCACCCACATCATCCTTTGCTCACTTAAGTACATTTGCTTCTGCAATGTTTGCCTCAGCAACCACCACTCAATGCTCCTGGATCATTGATTCTTAAGCCTCTTATCACATGACCGGTACATCTTCCATATTCACCTCATATCATATCTTTTTTGGAAAAGACAAGGTTCGAATAGCCGATGGTTCTCTATCAGATTTGTGTCTATCTTTTGTTTTCAGGTTCCTAACTTTACTTCGAACTTGTTGTCCATTAGTCATATTACAAAGAACCTTCCTGGCCATATATTCAACCTCTGTACTGGATCTAGCAATAACAAATTGCTTCTTACTCTCCCATGTTACAAGATTTCCTCTAACTAAAGAACAATATCCAGAGGTGGATCGTCTATTAGTGAAAGAGCCTACCCAATCAGCATCAGTGTAAACTTCAACTCTCATATGTCCATGGCTGGTGAATAGCAGACCTCGTCCTGGAGCTATTCAAGTATCTCAAGATCCTATAGGTTGCTTCCAAGTGAGGGGTTTGTGGTGCATGCATGAACTGACTTACCACTCAAACTACAAAGGCAATATCAGGTTTGGTAAGCGACAAATAGATAAGTGTCCCAACCAATCTCTGGTATATTCCAGCATCAATCAAAGCCTACGATCTTGATCATTCAGGCCATGGTTCATTTCTATAGGAGTGTCAGCTGGTCTGGTTCCTAGTAGCCCAGTTTCAGTGAAAAGATCCAGAATATACATTCTCTGGGAAATGAAAATACTCTTTCTTCATCTAGCAACCTCAATTCCTAGGAAATAATGTAGTGCTCCCAAATCTTTGACTTCAAATTCACTACTAAAATGTGAATTCAACCTGGTGACTTCACTTGGATCATTACCGGTTATGACAATACCATCCACATATACAATTACCGTTGTAGTACCCTCATTTCTTTGTTTAATGAATAGGGTGTGGTTAGCTTGTGATTAAGCATACCCAACCTTCTTTAGGCTTCCACTGAACCTTTCAAACTAGCAAGGCCTTTCTCAATTTACACACCTTGTCTTCGCTCCCTGAAATTTGAAACCCTGGAGGTAGTTACATGTATACTTCCTCATGTAAGTCCCCATGTAGGAACGCATTCTTCATATCCAGTTGTCAGAGAGGCCAATTTTTGTTAGCTACAACAGATAATAGAACCCTTATAGAGTTCATTTTTGTCACTGGTGTAAAAGTTTCCTGGTAATCAATGTCATAAGTCTAAGTGTATTCTTTGGTAACTAATCTTGCCTTATATCTGTCCACTAACCTATCCGCTTTATACTTCACAATATACATTCATTTGCATTCCACAGTTTTCTTGCCTATTGGAAGCTTAACTAGTTCCCATGTACCATTCTTCTTGAGAGCTTTCATTTCTTCAACCATGGCATTCCTCCACTCAACCTTAGACATTGCCTCTTTTAAAGAGGTATGAACTTTCACAGAAGAGACAGAATTAACAAAAGTCCTATACGGGTTAATTAAAACCTGATAGGAGACAAAATTGGAAATAGGGTGATTAGTGCATGTACGCTTTCCTTTACGAAGGGTAATTGGACGGTTATTGTCCACAAAAGGATTTGAGGGAAGTGAAACAAGTAAATTGAAAGAATCATTACCTGGATCCCAAGAAGTGATTGGAGGTGGATGAATCCCTTTATCCTTGTCTCTCCTTGTCTACGTTTGTAGTTTCTTTTCCTTTTCTTTCCCTGAATCAAACATAGATTAAGATACTGAAACTAGAACAGGAAGAGGGGTTGGAAGATAAACTTGATGACTCTCTTTACTCCCATGCTCCCCCTAAAGAGATACTGCAGAAGGAGGAAAAAAAATGGGTAGATTCAAAGAAGGTAACATCATGACTTACCAAAAAATTTCTTGTAGCCGAATGATAGCATTTATACCCTTTTTGTGAAGTAGGATAACCCAAGAATATATACTTTAAAGCCTTTAGATCTAGTTTGGTTCTATCTTTCTGTGGGACATGAATAAAACAAATGCAACCAAAAACCTTAGGAGGGACAAAAACAAAGGTTTATCTAGACATAAAGCAGCAATGGATGTTTTGAAGTCCAGAACTCGAGTAGGCATCTTGTTGATGTGGTAGGATGCAGTTACAAGTGCTTCAGACCAAAAAGTTTTTGGGGCATTCATAGAAAACAGTAAGGCTCTTGTTACTTCCAACAGATGTCTATTTTTTCACTCTGCCACTCCATTTTATTGAGGAGTACCTACACATGTGGTTTAGTGTTCAATTCTAACAGAGGTAAGATAAGTCCGCAAGTGGGTTGAAATACATTTCCCCCCATTGTCATAGCGTAACACCTTAATAGATGCTCCAAATTGTGCCTGAATCATTTTGTGGAAAGATGGAAAGATAGAACCAACTTCATCCTTGACTTTCATAAGGTATACCCACATACAATGGGAATAGAAATCAACAAATGTAACAAAGTATCTTTTTTTTTTTAATGGGTAATGATAATTAATTGCAAAAAATCAAAAGAATACAATAAGATGCAAGCCAAACAACAAAAAGACCCTAGACAAAAGAAAATACCAGCCATTACACAAAAACTAATCCCAATCTGGAAAGAAGAATCCTTTAAAACCAGCAACTTGCTCACTTCCCCACTCTGCAAGCCTGTCCGCCTCCTTATTTTGGCTTCTAGGGATGTGGTTAAGAACAACACCCATCTCCCTCATGAAATTTCGAATCTCATAGATATAATGCATTAAAACCCACATACCTTTAGAGAGCCCAAGGGCCCAGCTGATCACTACTTTGGAATCCCCTTCCACCATACAATTACATTTGCAAAGAGATTTAATCTCCCTCAATCCAACTAATAAATTGAAAAGTTCCACTCTTGTCGAATCTCCATTGTCCAATGGACTAGCAATTACCCAACAAACCTTACCTTCATCATCCCTCAATATGCCTCCATATCCTGAAGAGCTCGGACTACCAACTACTGATCATCAAAATTCCACTTGAAATAACCACGTTGGGGCAGGGACCACGCAATATCATTCTTCAATTTAGGGGATATTAAAGATGATATGCAAGCCTTCCAATCTCTAACAAAGTCGTTCAGAGTTATATCCTTAAACTCCGCCGACACAAGTAACCATGATCCCACCTCTCGAATGATAACGTCCCTCACCTCCCAAACCTCCTTTGTACCATCAAATATTCAACGATTTCTCTCTTTCCATATGCCCCACATGATGGCTTGAGCAGCAGCCCTAAGAAATTTTTTTCTCTTTTTTTCGTTCACACGAACCCACATATCCTCCCCACGAATACAACATTAACATTACATTCTCTAACATCACCCATTGAAACTTCAATACCTTTATAATATGAGACCAGATTTTAGTTGCATAAGTGCAATGAAGGAATATGTGATTGTTGGACTCCCCATCATTCTCACATAAAACGCACATATGAGCTGAAAGGCACATGTATGGACGACGTTTTTGTAATACATCCAAAGTGTTTACTTGATTCAAACATGCCACCCATGAAAATGCATGAACTCTAGGTGGGACTAAAGTTTTCCACAAACTTTGAACTAAGACTAAAGAAGGGCACTGATTTTCACCTACAATAATTGAAAAGGACTTAATCGAGAATACACCCGAGGAAGAGGGAGGCCATACACGAACATCAGGGTCATGAGAGGATATATAAACATCTTTGAGCATATGAGTTAAATGAGCAACCATAGGAATCTCTCTTTCAAACAACTCACGGAAAAAAATTCAAATTCCACAACAAACCAACAGTGGAAGAAAAAGATAGAATTTCAGCAATAACATCTTTTTGGGAGGATAAACGATAAAGTCTAGGGTATATGGAGGCCAAAGTGTGATCACCCCACTAGAGATCTTTCCAAAATCTTATACAATTTCCAGACCTTACACCATATCGAGTGTGGGGATAGAATAAGGGAGCAGTTTGCAATATAGTCTTCCACATCATGGAAGGGGAGTGAGGGAAAGTTTTACGATAATCCCACCCATTTGCAGCCACACCATATCTACTAGTGGTGATGGATTGCCATAACGAGTGCTCTCTCCACACAGAAATGCCAGAGCCACTTCCCCATTAAAGCCTGGTTCCTTTCTTTCAATCACTCAATTCTTAGTCCACCAAAAGCTTTGGACTTTGATACCACCTTCCATCTTATAAGGTGGTCATTCTTTTCACAACCACCTTCCCATAGGAAATCCCTCTGATATTTCTCAAGTGTGTTTATCACTTTGCCTGGCATCTTAAAAAGAGACATATAGTACACTGGAACATTACTTAAGGCTGTCTTTATCAAAGTGATACGACCCCCTAATGATATGTATTTTTTCTTCTAGCATGATAGTTTCTTCGATACCTTCTCCATTACTGGGTCTCAAAAAGATATAGACTTTGACACCCCCCCAACGGGGGACCTAAATACTTTATTGGCCATTGAGCAACCCTACATCAAACCATATTTGCAAGTTCACTCACCCTCAGATCTTCGATATTTATTCCAACCATGCAAGATTTTGACATATTGATCTTGAGGCCTGAGATTATCTCAAATATTTTTAAACAAGATTCCATGTTTCTAATAAAGCAGTCTTCGACTTCAATGAATAAGATTGTATCATCTGCAAACTGTAGATGAGTGACCACCTGCCCTTCATCACCTATTTTAAAGCTTCCCATAAGCCCCACCCTTTCTACTTTCTTAAATATTGCACTAATTCCATCTGCAACTAGGGAGAACAAAAACGGTGACAGTGGATCTCCATGTCTTAATCCTTAGGACCATGGGAAGAAACCTTTTGATGTGTCATTTAATAATATCGAAAATAAAGGCCATTGCATGCATCCTTTTATCTATTTAATCCATTTATCCCCAAACCCTTTTCTTTCTAAGACCCAGAACAAGAAGCCTCAATCCACCTGGTCATATACCTTTTCAAAGTCTAGTTTATAGACCACTCCTTTTTTACTGGTCTTCCTTTGGGAGTCCACACATTCATTAGTAATTAACACCCCATTTGTAATTTGACAACCACTTATAAAAGCACTTTGAGTCGAAGAGACTATTACCCCCATCACCTTTTTTGGTCTAGTTGAAAGCACTTTGGATATGATCTTGTACAAGCTACACACCAAGCTAATAGGCCGATACTCCGAGAGTTCCCTTGCCCCATCTTTTTTGGGGACTAAATACAATGAAAGTTGCTTTCATCCCAGAGCTCAAACTTTCATAATGGGAGCTCTGTTTAAGTGAAGAAGAGAAGCCAAAGGAAGAAAAAAACTTTAGATGGCATCTTTGACCTCTATATAAGGATTGCAAGACCATCTGGGCTGCCTCTAGGCCTGATGAGGTCATACATGGAGCAGATAGAGAAAGTGTCCTCGTTTGTGGGAGCTCATCTTCTAATATCCTCATCCAAGATTGACTCAACCTCCACTCGACTTAAGCGGATGAGGATCTCATAGACAGATAGCACTTCCTAGTCATTTACCTCCCACCAAAGATGAAGATTCCATGCAACTCTCCCCTCTTCTCTCACCATATGATCTGTGATTGTCCCGTTCTTTAGAAGAGCCAAATCAAACAAATTGGGGAAAGCTATTGTAGTGGAGCAAAACCACACAAGTGATTCCAAAAAAGGACTTTATCCCCTTGACTCACCTTGAAGTGGACCCAATTTTGAAATTCCTCCATTTCTTGGAAAATGACCCTCCATGGGCTTGAGCCAACTGCCCCAGTCGGCTTTATAGTCTGCCATCCCCTGCCATGATCTTTGAACTTAACTGTTATCACTCTCCTCTATATGACATTAGGTTCATTATTGTATTTCCACAACCATTTCGCTAACAAAGCTCGGTTCATCTTCTTAAGCGCACAGAGCCCTTGCTCACCCTCTTCCATTGGAAGCCAGGTCTAATGTTTATTCACCAAGTGTTAGCTGTGATCTCTGCCCATTGTATGCCATAAAAAATTTGCTCTAATTTTTTCCAACTGTTGTAAAACAGATGCAGGGGCCCAGAATTGGGACATAAAGTACACAAGAAGATTAGATAATGTAGCTTTCATTAGTGTGAGTCTTCCGCCTTTTGAGAGATATCTCCCTTTCCAACCCGCTAGTCGCTTTTGAAACCTCTCAATAACCAGATCCTATAGGTGTTTTGATCTACATCTTCCATCCAAAGGAAGGCCCAGGTACGTCCCTAGGCAAGGAGACATAACACATCCCATCAAGTCCACTAACCGCCTCAAATTTGGAACCGCTGGCTGCCATCATTCTACTTTTTGGGAGGTTAATTCTGAGTCTAGAGACTGCCTCAAACATTAAGAGAATTTCCCTCAGATTTCAGACTTCCTCCTCCGAATCAGGAAGAAACACGAGAGAATCATCTACAAACTGGAGAAGGATGGTTGGCCCTTTAGCCCCCACTTTACAGCCGCTCAGACAACCCGATTCTTTAGCTCTCCCCATTAATCTGTTGAAGGTTTCCATGACCATGTTAAACAAGAAAGGACCCCCTCACACTTTTTGAGAAGCCAAGAGAGATGCCAGTCAACAGAACTGAGTAAGAATCAGAGTAGATTGGCAAGCAGATGCTAACCCCCATATGGCTCAGTATTACATATATTTTCCTATACCAGAGTGGGAGCAGGGCGACTAGTTTTACTTTAGAATTTATGCAAGTGCCAAATGCAAGTGTCAAATTTAATTACAAGTGTGTGTTAAAACAAAAGGATAAAGTGAAATATGAAATAATACAAAAATAAGCACAAATACACAAGAAGACAACAATTAATAGTGGTTTAGCTCTTCGGCCTACGTCCACTTTAGAATGGCCCAATACCAAACTCGCTTGATTTTTTATTAATAGTTTACTACTATTGCAAAAGAAAATCAACAAACTTACTTAACTTCCTCCAGTGGCTTTGGTGACGGAAGATTTTGCACTTGGTGTCTTCGGCAATTGCTTTTAGTTTAGTGGCTCTGGTGGCCTTCAAACTTTTAACTTCTGGTGGCTTTGGCAGAAGATCAAATTGCACTAGAAGAGATTGGTTGCAATGCTCAGGCCTCTTGTTAGGCTAATATTACCAAGGTGCATAGCATAGAGAGTTCTTTCAAGTTATGGTTTGCATGGATGCAAGTAGACTCTTAATTAGACTCAAAGATTGAGTCTTCTAACACAACTTGGTAGATAGAATATATCTGTATGATCATTCCTCAGTTGTGTGGCTTTGCTTCATATAGGGTATGCTAATAGAATTGCACAATAAAGTTTTTTCAAAGCTTGAAACTCTCCTAAAGAATCCTCAATCATTTGTATATGATTAGTTATTTTTAATGAGGATTAAGTCTTCTATTTATAGTATTAAAAACATTACTTTTCGACCCCCAATAGTAAAAAAACTAGCCATTGTAAACCTTTTGAATTTGGAGTTTCCAATTCTAGGAGGTTCGAGTGCTTAGATTGCCCTCTTCGAACACTCAAGCTAGCTCATTTGAGCACTCAAACCAGCTCATTCGAGCGCACGAGTTTGGGCAGTCTATGGCGTTCCTAGACTAAGCAAGTTCGACTGCTCGGAAGGTCCCTTCGATTGCTCGAAACCTGCCAATTCTATATTTTTGAGTTTTTTTATGTTTTTTGATACATTTAGAACTTGACATCGATTCGAGGCTTAGACTAGGGTCATAAATTGTACTTTTAGGTCCTAGACCTTGGTCTATTTGAGGCACTTGAGCACTTTACTAATTTTAGGACAAGTAATGGCTTATCTTTACATGTTCCAACACTTACGCAGTTTCCTTGATCATTTGAAGTTCTTCATTTAATTGAATTTGACTTTGAGCGGCTTGTGAAATTTCATGTTCTGATGTTGCTTGATATTGCTCGAGTGTGGTTCTTTATGAAAGGTCAACACTTCTACCTTTGGCACTCTTAATTGCATAAAACCATTGCCTATACAACACTTCTACATTTGGCATGGAATTGACAATACATTTAGACTTAACATTGCTTTGCTATATGATTCTTCTAGTGAAAGGTCTAGGTGACTAAGGAATCTTCTACTTGATAGCTTAGTTGGCAACCCAAAGGGTTTCATGTGTTACCCATGTCACTCTCTCCTCACATGGTAAATTTCAGCCCCATTATTACATTTCACCATGTGGTAAAAGAAAAACCTTCTTTAGGTACACTTTTTAATTTAAAATTTTGAAACTTTGATTATTGGTTTTATATGTGGAAAATTCCAATGTGTGGTGTCCCATACAATAGGTATGAGCAAGGAATTGGAAATCTAGCCAATCAAAGGGTGCCTTATCTGACAGATGTTCTTGATCGGCCACATCATTCCTCCTTATGGCTGAAATAGGAGAGATCATGTGACAAATAAATCTAGGTGACCACCTAGAAAACCTTTTTTCCATATTGGATAAGCGTAAATATTTGTATTAAAATTTAATAAAAGGAGCATTCACAATATAAGTATATACAATAGCTTTTATTCAAATCAGAATACTGTAAGGAATTTTGTATTTATTATCAATCACATTCCAAAACTTTAAGTACATGTAATGGGTGTGGTCATTGTATTGGACCTTGTATGCAATGTGTAAGTCTATGTAAGTCCTAGACAAGTCCGATCAAAGCTTCAAGAAGAACTCAGAAGTCGAAACGACCATAAGAAATAAGAGACTCAAGCCACATTGAAGATTTCATAAAGTTTCAAGCATGCAGCCTCAGGAAGCCAAGCCAATGTGTAAAGGTAAATGGGTGAGGTTTGGTAAAGGGGGGTTTGAGTATAGATCTAACCATAGATAAACTTAAAATGACTTAAAAAAATGGGTTACTCGAGCCTAGAGAAGGCCCCACACAGTTTGATTCTTGAATCTAAAGGAAAACAAAAATATACATAAATCAGATTGGTGATCGATCACCAAATCAATGATTGATCACCAAATCGTAGAAAAATTGTTCTGTACTGAAAAACCCGAAGCCAATGTATTGAGTCCTTGATCGATCACCCTGTGATCAATCACCAAGCTTAGTGATCGATCATCAATGCCAAAAATGGAAAATTTTCATAATGACTAGTTTCGAATGGCTCTATTTTTTACTTTTAGAAAAGAGCCATTGGGGGCTTCTAAAGCGTGTATTTGACATTCTATAAATAGGGGACTAAGCCCCAATGGCTTGTAGAACAATAGTGAATGAATTGATAGTAAAATCCTTCAAAAATCAAGCCATATTGTGAGGTATTGAGCCAATTCAGTAAAATTCTTATGAGCCCTTGACTTTGGAGTTGTAGTAATAGTAAAATCCTATCAAGGTTTTGTTCGTAACTTCCTAAACCCATAGTTATATCATTTGAAAGCTAAAGGGTGGGATTTATAGTCAAATTAGCCTACAAAGAGGCAACCCAAATCAATGAGGAAATTCTATGTCCTTCACAACTTTATAAGAAGTTCACAGCTTTCGTCAGAGTCACCGGAGACAGATTCTTGCAGAGCTTGACGAAGCCAAGTGCAACTAGTCCATCGGAGCCACTAGGAGCTTACTTACTAGGGAGTGGATTCTCTGGAACTTGTTAGTGAATTTCAAGTTTAATTAATTTTCTTGTAATAGTTAGTGAGAACTATTAATAAAAATTAATAGGCTCAGGGGTGAGCTAGTTGGAAAGTGGGCATAGGCATGGAGTGCCGAACCACTATAAATATGGTGTTCATTGTGTGGTTGTTTGCCTTGTTATCTTAAGTTTTGTGATTAAATTGTATTGTAAATTGCCCAACTCATTAAGCAAGTGACTCTACATAAGGATAAGTAAAATAATTAAGTTAAACTTCACCTTAGGGAATCTATCAGCCCTGCTCCCGCCCTACTATAGGTCACACTATTGTGTATGACGGAGCCCTGTGGTCTATGATAAGTTCATAGTGCGGAACTAAGTAAAACTCTTAAGTAACTTAAAGTGAAAATTTGGACAGCAGATAAGGCTTTAGACAGAGCGAAATGGCGTAACAGGATTCATGTAGCCGACCCCAAATAGTTGGGATAAGG
>JAOXJP010125565.1:0-13740 GCA_025762735.1 Platanus orientalis | reverse complement strand
GGTTCCATCAATTTAAATGATATAATTGTTACTTGCTTCAATCATAAGTAAGATATAATAAAATACCAAAAATTAAAACAATCATAATGCATTCGAAGGGTTACGACTGGATTTTTTTTTTAATTTTAGACTTACAAAAAAATGTAATAAAATACCAAAAAAAATAAAACAATTCTTGGAAAGTTGGACTAGAGTTTGGAATGACACATTTCTAATTTTTTTTCTTCTTAATTTGCCAAAAAACAAAAAACCGGGTTCATAAAAACGGGTTTTGACTGGTTTTGTTGGTTATATGTGGTTTTTTTGCACATTACTGTTTTGAGGTTCTATAGAACCATTTAGAGTGCCGGTTTCGATTAAATCGGGTCAGACTCTTTGTTTTAGTCGGTCTAATTCTCAAAACTATGATAATTACACTTTTTTTTTTATGATTATCGGTTGTATATATTCAATAATATGCCAAATTCTTGTATCAATCAAGAAAAAAATGTATTTTCTAGAGGTCGTTGCCAAATAACATTCTGTTTTAAAAAATATAAAAAATGGATTCTATATTAAATGTTACCAAATGCTCATCTAGTTAGGAAATAGTTCTAAAAAATGAAGAATCTCCAGAATCCATTTTCTTGATTCTAGAAGAGAATTTAGTGAATGGTTCCCAAATAGGTCCTAAGATTTTATTTTATTTTATTTTATTCTTAATGTAATGCCTATTTAAAGATCTTTTACGTATAAAGTAAATCAAGTAAATCAGTTGAAGATGAATATTTGAAAAAGAAGACATGTGTGTTGAAGTGGGTGTGGTATCCCACGATTCTCTCTCCTCTTGAAGTATGATATCCATTCTCTTCTTTCTTTTCCCATGAATAAGAAATCTTTTTTTTTCTTACTTATTTTTCTATCTCTCTTCTTCCTCATTTATTTTATTCTTTCTTCTTTTTCTGTTTATGATTTTTTGGTTTCTTTTCATTAACCTAAAACAACAAATTTATGGATATAATATTATAAACCAAATCAACTACAAATTCAATGAAATTTGAAACAATGGTGCATCTGAAACCCAATATTCACGCTGTCTAAGAATAGAATTTTCTAACATATAACTAGTGGTATTTAATCATTTTACATCTTTACCCTAAAATTTTCTAAAATTTGAAATTTGGTTTTCTTTATTCTTTCAATTTTTGAGTTTTCTAGACATATCCTACATCACAGATCTTGTTGGAATTGTGAAAATTTATTGGCACATTCATATGATTCCCAGGTCATGAGTGGATTCATTGTGTTTTGATCAATGAAGACAAAAATTCACCCTTGGAGGGCTAGCAAGGTGCATTGAAGTAATAAATATTTTCTTTTAAGTAATTTAATTAGCTTTCGGTGATTTAGTATTACCTTGACCATTCCATGCATTCTGTTCTTTGATACATCAAGGTAATGTGATCTCTATGAGCTGATACTAACTTCCACTAGAGCTAAATATGTTACCCCATCACCCTCATATATGCAGTGTATTGTGTGTTTAGTGATTCAGGTAATGCTTGGCGTAGTGGAAACAACTATGATATCACACGTGATGGAATTTAAGTTAAAGATCAATCACAAACTAACATTGAAAAAATTAAATAGTAAAGAAGTCAACAAACACAGCAAATTATATGATTCGACTATTTACATCCAAGGGATAAGAGATCCAAGTTCATTAAGTGTGAAACAATAAAAAATTACAGATAATTATCAACTCTGTATTCTCTTCAAAATGCAAAATGAAAACCCGAAGATACCCTTTTTCACAAAGCATCTTAAGATGAACCTCTCTCCAATTATAAAACTTTAGTCGGTTGTGAGAATTTATATAGAGATCTCATCCAGAAATGGCTCTCCTTTTCCAGGAAAGACTTATGTATAAAGTCAAACTTCCAAGTCTACTCAAGTTTTACCGTTGGATCAATTCTAATCTAATGGATGAGAAACAAATCACACCAAAACAAGTAGTTTTCAAAGTTCTCTTTTCCAGATTTTCTCATCATTTAGTGGGCACATGTCTACTATTGTATCTGTTGAGTTATTCTGTGACGATCTATCTACGTTAATTGTAGCTTAATTAGTTGTACATTTGATAAGGAAATTGAATACTAGCTTGCAATTCCATCGTACGTGTCTTTTAATGCAGTATTGTTTATCATAAAGTGGGCACTGTATCACAAAGAAGTACGTTAATAGATCTTAAATACTGGGTCTTGCTTCGCTGCGTGTATGAATCCCATACGGTTATATCCTTTGAATAATATTAACTCAACAGTATTACAAGACCATTAAGTGTAGTCGATTGAAAAAAGCTTGTTGGAGTCTAGCATCTGGAATCTGGAATATAACGGGCCGTGAACCGGGCTTATCGATATGAGCCAGCCGGGGAGAAACGTTCTGTGATGAAAGTGTCTGCGAGTCTCTAAGAAATTATAAGCTAACACATGGTAAGATAGGGTTAAAAAAGTCAAAAAAAGTGTTTAGTTGAAAAAGTAGATGTCCAAAAAGAGGCAACAAATTCAAAAATACACCGTGTGTTAATATGTGGCATGTCTATAGGGCATGATATCCTCTGTGACACCTCCTTGTGCGATGCCTCATGAGGGAAGACACAAGGGGGTGGGGGCCATTCACTTTTGGGATGTCTTATCACCTCCAAAAGTGAATGGGTCCCACACCCTTCTGTCTTGCCTCACAGAGTGTCGCAGAGGGTATCAACCTGTCTATAGAGGTTTTTTCATCACAAACAATCATTCTCCAAGCCAGTGAAAGAATAGATCCGTAAAGTATCAAATATTGCATTCTTTGTCACATCAAATGTAGTGTTTTTTTTTTCTTCGGGAATTGGGGGAGGGGGGGAGGGGTTGACTAGGGATGGCAATGGCTCCGTTTGGTTTGAGTTAATTGTGAAGATGCTCAAGTCAAACTGCAGAGCACCAGACATTTAGTTTAGGATTGAATTTGGGACGGTCAAGTGGGTTAGAGATGGCAACTTGAACCTGACCCTTTTATTAATAGGGTTAAGAAATATGAACCCAAACCCGGGAATAAATGGTTGGGTGAACAAATGCTAACCCTAGTCTTAATCTTAATAAGAAAGTTTAAGATAGTCTCACTCTTAAAGTTAATATTGGGCGCATTGAAAGGGGCTAGTGGCTTGCCGGATGAATGGACCATAGCCCTTGGACCCACATGCATCAACGTGGGGCTAGGACAAAAGGCATATGTGTATATGCTAGGGTGGTGCTCAAGACACCACGCAGGCAATAAAATATGATTGAAAGGGCGGTGAAAAGTCAAAGCAAGCAACGTGAAGAAACCTGGGCATGAGAGGCACCAGCTGTTGTAGAAGGAGAAAGGCATCCGATTGCCAATGAACGAGTCAAACTAATAACAAACCCATACCGACCCTCTTCCCAAATGGGCAAACAAGAAGGAAAAATAGGGATAGACAGAGAGGAAGGCAGATAAGAATCGAGGGGATGACAGAAAGAGACAGAGGGAGGAAGGGCACAGCTTACCTCTCTTTCTTGGATCTCTCACTAACAAAATTATTAGACATAAAGAACAGATTGATATAATAAAACCCTTTTCGCATCTATTCTTCTTCATCATCTTTTTTCCATTTAATTAAGGTGTTCATCTCTTCTTGAACCTTGGTTTTGTGTTCTTGTGTCAGAATTTCTCTCTCATTGATCTTCTTTGTCAATTTTTGAGATAATATGAGTAAGGCTCGTGCATATTCATCTCCTGAACTACTCCCTCAATCGAATTGTCTCGATCGGCCAGAAGATTCAACTTTAGAAGGTAACTGATCTATTGTAGTCATAATTTTTGCATTAATTATTTGTTCTGATTAACATGAAACATACTTCTAACCATATTTGTTGGATTTCATGGAATGTATAAATTTAACATGTTTGTTGTGAATTGAAATTTTTTTGTGGGTACTCTCTCTCTCTGGCTGTGTATGTAAATTGAATTGAGTTCTTATAGCTGCTAATGTTCAATAGTATTGATTTTAGAGTCACACGTATTTGTTTTTTGTTTGTCTATTTCCTTCTTAGGTGTGGCAACAAATGTTAAGCTACTATTGAAATTAATTCAAGATCATAACGAGGCATGCACCAAAGACAACGATGACAGGAAAACGCAAAGAGTTGCAGGGATGATCACCATTCTTGATGATGTTAAAACCCGGATCCAAAAGTCACAATCTTTTGGCAAGAAGAAGGAAGCCGAGCTTCGGCGGTGCAACACCGAAGTTCGATCTAATCATGTTCCGAGAGACAAGAAGCCAAATGAACCCATAACCGATGAGGAACAAAGGCTAAGAAAGGAGCTCAATGCGAGCTTGGCAGCACGTAAGAGCCTTGAGAGAATGTTCTCAAGCTTGGGGAAGGAGAAGGAGATAATGGCAGCTGAACTTGCACGGAAAGTTCAAGAATTGAATGACTTAGAGGAGCACCTCAATGACCTTAGAGCACAGAATGAGATGTTGTCGGCAAAGGTCAAGGTCTGTGCCACAGAACACAAGGAGAAGAAGTCTGGTGGAGGTGACACTCAGGGTAATGCTGGTCTCCAAGAGCGAAACAAGAAGCTTTCAGAGCAGCTCCTCAAATCCCTTGATGGGTATCGATCCTTAAAGAGGAAATTCAAAGATGCACAAGAGGAGAAGGCAGGAATTCAAGCAAAAATGGCAGAGATGGCAGTGGAAGTTACAGCAGGGCTCAACAGGATTCATGATTTCCAACAACGAATTGCCGGAAGGAATGGAAAATCAGTAGAGATCCAGGAGGAGCTATCCGCATTGGAAGATATGTTTCGATGCTTCGAAATGAAGGTTTCGAAGAATTGCCAAAAGAGAAGCGAATGTGTTAAACCAGAAGCTGATATTAATCCAGGAAAGCTTCCAGTTGTTGCATGAGAAGGGAGGGTTGTACAAATCTCATATGCTTTGTTTTGAGATTTCATTACTTCTCTTTGTCCTTCTAGGTGGAAAATCACAATTTTTCTGTTTGGGTTATTATTAATAAAAAGCAAAATAGTTATTAATGTATCAAAGATTTCACACGGGGCATGCTTTTGATGCCTCATCATTGAAAACAAAGGGTACTAATGCCTTACTGCCTCCTGTTTGCAGTTTCGTTTTCAACGGTTTTTTCAAAATTTTAAATTTCCTTGTTTTCTTTAGTCTCGCATCCGTTGGGATAAAATATTTTAACATCATATAAGAAAACTCAGTCCCCCCTACTGTGTGTTCTGAGAGAACATTCTCTCTCTTGTAATTGCTATGGCATAGCGTAGCAGCTTGTGGGCTCGGGTACGAGAACGGGCAAGGGCTTGGGTGGGTCAGTTCATGACGTGACTTGCGATTGAGGTCCATGGGTTGCGACTGAAGTCTATGAGTCACGATTAAAGTCTGTAGGTTGCAATTGAGGCCCATTAAGGCTCGGTTCATGACTGAGCTGGATTGGGCCCAGTTGCTAATGGCCCAAAATGTATGAAACGATGCTTGTGATGCAAGCTAGCCTGTACAAAGCTCACATCTTGTCTTCGGAAAGGCCCAGTCGTGGTAAGGAGCCCCGATTGATGTCCAACAAGAGTTGGACACATAATAAGGGTTTGTGAGATGGAATTGGAGCCCAATCATCACTATATAAACATAAACAAATGGGCCTAAGACCCACTTGCGACTAAGGCTTCCGAATTGGGCTAATAACAGAGGCCGAGACTGAGAACAAAGAAGAAGAAGAAGAAGAAGAAGAAACACCTAAAGACCTCTCTCACCTCCTTTCTTCTTTAATTTTTGGGTGTGTGTCATTGAACACTAAGCCCATTTGAACCCTTGGATCAGCACCTCCCTTGAGGAGCTTTGCTTTGCATCCTTGGGTTGGAAAACTCCCTCAATCCGAGTTTGTTCTTGTAGAAGAACCTCCACTCTGTTGATTGTGTGGCTGTGGTCTTCTTGATTTGGTTATCATATATATTGAACAACTTGATAAGGGGTTGAAATTTTTGGAAAATTTGGACGAGTTTTCATATATGTTTTTGAACACTTGACTCTAAAAATGCAATAAGTTATACATGGAGGTATCATACGTCTTTACTGGGCAGTGTAAGCTCTTTGAGAGACAAGGAGTTGATTCTAAGCTTAGTTGTAACCTGGAGGTAGCTTGACACACTCCTTTGCACGATCTTGACTATCTTTAAGAAATGCACTAACGACACCTCTATGTCTCGAGTTACTCAATTTTAATTTTTGTAAATTAAAATTACTTGACTTTTGAGATTGTGAAATTAAGGGATTAATTAGAATTATTGGCTTCACAAATCCAACAATATGAAGATATGTCTACTCCCACTGCAATCACGAGCGGGAACATGAACCCTTTTGGTCCCGGTTTTGATGCTAATAAGTTTAATGGAAGGAACTTCAAGAGATGGAAACACTGGATCTTGTATTAGCTTCAACATCTTGAAGTCAAGTACGCATTGTTTAATGAACCTCTCGTGTACCTTGCCCCCGTTGGAGCCACTGAAATAGGGAATAGACTGGCAACCAAGGCTAAAGAGAAGTGGGATCATGATGATAAAACTTGTAGTTATCACCTCTTGGAATCATTGACTAATGAGTTGTTCGAACAACTCTTTGATAAGTTGAAGATTGCCAGGGAGCTCTAGGAATCATTAAGTGCAGTCTACCTTGGTGAAGAGTTCGACAACTGGTAGTGCTAAGTCTAGAACTACTTGGACTATAAGATGGTTGACAATAGCCCATTCTTGAGCATATCAAAGAGCTGCAAAAGATGTCCAATTCAATCTCTATTACTGGCATGCCACTCCATCCGAAATAACAAGTTAATGTTGTAATTGCCAAGCTATCACTCTCTTAGAAGGATTACAAGATCAAGTTGATGTACAAGAAAGAAGACATATCCATGGAAGTCTTTGTAGAGAAATCTCTTAGAGATCGCATTTTGAAAGACAAAAGCCACCACAACAACATTGTATCATAAGATCACCGCCATCACATGTTTATTTCCTCTAAAATCTTCCTTCTTCTCCTGTAAAAATACCATTGTATCATGAGATGTATTGTAGGGATGATATTCGAGATGTACTTTTGAAGAAGAAATACATACAAAAATACATATCTCATATCTTTTTGTCTTGTTTGATTAACTTTTGTCTTAATCCGAGATTTTCTTTCTTATAAAAAGGAAAGATATAATTAATAGTTTTATATCTTTAAGACTGGAAGGATAATTCCCACAATAAAACAATCAACCATTCTCATCATACAAAAATGGGTTATTTGACATCCTAACTTCCAAGAAGCGAAACTCTTTGAATCATCTCGAAATTTGGTATACACAAATTTCTAATACACTCGGTGAGACATTTTTTTCCTCTTATCTTTGACATTAGTTAACATCATGAGACAAATTTCCTGCTTCTTGACATTGCAAGAAAATCACCATCGATTCTATTATTGGAATCATCCAAATTTAGCAACCAAAATATGTTTTGGTTATTCTAACTATGAAGAAGGATTCAATTGTTTCTAAAGCCACAACACCTAGGACGTGGGCAAAAGTAATTGTTAGTTCTCCATTGTTGGGAACAACTCAAAACATTTTACTTACAATGAAGGTTTCACCCAAAATGGAAAAACATGTTATGAAGGTTTAGCCCAAAATGACAAAACAAGTTATGAATGTTTTGCCTGAAATGGTGAAACAAGTTATAGGGGCTTCGCCTGACATGGAAAAACAACTTGGGGATTTTTCCCGACATGGAAAAACAAGTCGGGGTTTCATTCTAAATGGAAAAAAAAATGTGCTAACTATGGTAACGTCACCTACATTGGAAGTTTTGCCCAACATGGAAAAACAACTTGTGGGGGTTTCATCCAACATGGTCACCCGGCATGGTAAAAAAAGTTGTTGAGGTTACACTCAAAATGGAAAAACATATTGTGCCAACTATAGGAATGTCACCTACGTTGAGGATTTCACCTGAAATGGAAAAACAAGTTGTAAAGATTTCACCCGAAGTGGAAAAACAAGTTTTAAAGGTTTCGCCTGAAATGGTGAAACAAACTGTGGGGGTTTCGCTTGACATGGAAAAACAAGTTGTTGAGGTTATGCCCAAAATGGTAAAACAAGTTGTTCCAACTATGGGAATGTTACCTACATTGGAGGTTTTGCCCAAAATGGAAAAATAAGTTGTGCTAACTATGAGAACATCACCTACATTGGAGGTCTCACTCGAAGTGGCAAAACAAGTTGTGTAGGTTTTTCCTGAAATGGCAAAAGAAGTTGTGAATGTTTTGTCTAAAATGGCAAAATAAGTTTTATGGATTTTGCCCAAATTGAAAAAAAAAACCTTGTGTGGATTTTCTAGACATGGAAAAAACAAGTTGTTGAGGTTTCACCCGAAATGGAAAACCAAGTTGTGCCAACTATGAGAACGTCACCTACAATGGGGGTTTCGCCTGACATGGGCCACATGGCAAAACAAATTGTTAAGGTTTCGGTCAAAGTGAAAAGCAAGTTGTGGGGATTTCGCCTGAAATGGAAAAATAATTTGTGCCAACTATGAGAATGTCACCTACATTGGGTGTCTTTCCTAACATGGAAAAACAAGTTCTTGAGGTTTCTCCTAAAGTGACAAAGAAAGTTGTGGAGGTTTCACCTAAAATGGTAAAACAACTTACGGAGTTTGTGTCTAAAATGGAAATACAAGTTGTTGAGGATTTTCCCAAAATGGAAAAACAAGTTATGCTAACTATGGGAACATCACCTACATTTGGGGTATTGCCCAACATGGAAAAACTAGTTGTGAAGGTTTACTTCTTCCCAAAATGGAAAAACAAAAGTCTTCGCTCGAAATGACAAAAACAAGTTATGCTTACGATGGACATTCCACCCACTATGAGGGTTCCATTCGTAATGCCCAAAACATTACATAAGGGAAATGTGATTGAATGTTCTTGGGATCCCCATTTTAGTAGAGAAGAAATCTCATCACCATTTGTTCTTGTGATGACAATCGGAGTCAAGGTCATTACTTCAAATCCTACGAAGGTTCGTAAAAACTAGAATAGAGGTCAGAGGTCATGGCAGCTTGCTTGCAAAGGTACGAACTAGTGCTAGTAAGTGAACTAATTTGTGACTTCTCAGGGCAGGCATTCTTGAAGTCTTTGGTCCAGTGAAAGCCTTCTTTAGAAATCAAGTTGTAGTGACAAAAGGAAGAACATAGAAAAAGTCACAATTTAAAGGTGACATTTACGAATAATATTATTTATGCTCCTGAAGAGGTGCCTAAAATTGGAACACTGACTGCAAAATATTTTGCTAACAACATCCAAGAACGTGCTGAAGAGTAAATGATCGCAACTCAAAAAGCACTCATAAGAGCGAAATGATCATGTCATGGAAGAACGTCCAGAAATCTCTGATTCCTGCTAGGCCAGTTTCCCTAATGATCTCTATGGGGTCAAATGACTTTCCGTCACCATGCTATGGTGATAAAAAATTCCTACGACTAATACGGTCTTAGTGATAATGATAGGAGTCACTAACACTTCTTTTGTTCTAAGGAAGTTCAATGGGAATAAAAGTAAGAAGAATAAGCGAATGGCTGGTGGTATCCCTTAACCAGTTGCCACACTTGAAAGTGAGTCCCCCACTTCCACCATAAGAAGTGTGAACATGTCCTAAGCAAGGAAAGAAAAGACAATTGAAGAGTCATAATCTATAACTATCCTAATACTAGGATACTGATGAGATCAAGGGATCAAGAATGGAGTGTTATGGTTGAGAGTTAGTATGATCAAGAAGAGGGACTGTCACACCCTAAAACCCACACGTGGAATCAAAGTATAAATATGGAAAACGTCTCTTACGCGACGTTGTGGATTTTAGAGTGTGACATTACCTTTTCCCTACATAAGGGGTTCTTACTTATCTTACTTAGATTGCAACATATTTTTTTTTTTCAATTCTTTTACCCAATTAATTATCCCCAATTACCAAAAACATTCTCAACAAAAACATAAACATAAAGTAATAACCTTCTATAAAGTATAGTGAAAATATATCATCATGCATTCTAAACTGCGTAGCAGAAAGTAACTAAGATACTTCTAAATATCTATATCAAATAAACTACTAATCTCTAATGTAAACAATATCATCAAAAGACCACCAACCTGACCAATAAATATCCATCTCTTTAAATATGAGCTACTTAATAGTCAAATAACATATCCTGTCTTATACATAATTGTGCCGAACATAAACTGAATAAAAATAAATAAAAGTAATGGTCCTCTCCTTCATGTGAGCCAACGTGGACCGAATCCGCAAGGATGCATATACTTAGTAAGTCTAAAAGACTTAATTTGAGTATAATCTCATTTTTGAGATGTATCTATAAATACAACATTGTATCTAGGCATTTGCAAGTTATTGGAATGAAATTTGAAGTCCCCATTAACTACACAAGAAGTTAGTTTTTTTTTAATGTTTGTTGGCATCAAGAGCATGCTTATCTCTTGATTTTCTGTCCTCTTTCCTCCAAAGTAGTTGGTATCAATCCAACATTAAATGAAACTTATGCTATTAAAAAATTTGAGGGCTTAGTTTTCTAATGCACTGCCAATCTTGTTTCAATATTTATGGTCGTATGTTCAAACTTTGCCACATCAGAGGTTACAAAACAAACAAAGACTCTCTCCCCTATTTCTTGGGTTTACACAGGCACTTGCATTATTAAATGGGACGTATGCATTCAAAAAATGAATGGCATCACACTCGGTTTGGAGTGGCGTTAGTTTTCTAGTGCACTCCTTATTCCTTGTCTTGTTTCTATATTTAAACAAATTGGTTTGAGTCAGGTCATCAAGATTGACTTCTGACCATTTTTACTTAAAATCTCCCATCCTTGTACCATATAAATGCATGGAGGCAATTTGCTTAATGGTACACATTTCACTTCAGACAACTATCAATCAGAAGAAAATGGAGTACCTCAGGGCACGTTTCCTCTCAGTCTTGATCCTCCTCCTTCTTGTTGGTGGGTGCATTTGCCGGAATATTCCTGTTAAAACTCATCTTGAAGGTAGGATGGTGACGTAGTCTTTTTATGTTGTTTAGAAACCATTGATGTCAAGCAAAGTTGCTGTGTTGGCTTACTAACAAGTTAGTATCTCGTAAACCTGATTAACGATTTAAATCAATTCACATTTTCTTATGTTAATGTAGATGGAGTAAAAATGGATTTGATTAGGATCCATATGACTATTAATTTCTTTATTTTTGATAAGCAAGTGGGTCAGTGGTTAGTAATTAATAGTTAAAGATAGGTTTAGAACCCAAGTTTGTGGTATGAACATGCCCAGAGACTTTACCAACCTATACTTGGAATATCATTGTTCTAAATCTAATATCGAATAAACTACTTTTCATTTCAATGCACCTCATCAATCTCATAATCTTACCATGTTTTATTTGGATGCTAATGCAAGAAAATATTCTATGTTAGTGGGGGGTAGAAAACTACTTGCAAAGGGTAGGTACTCGGAACCAAGGCCATCCCCACCTTCTCCCGTACCCGATGGATCTAACCGACCATGAACATCACTTTTGAGGGCCGAGCTGTACGTATAGATAACTAACAAGCATATATACAACATATCTCTTGCATGTCATATATCGATACAATTAAAAATAAAGGTTAATTAGTTTTAAGGTAAGGTGAGATAAGACATAGTTTGTAACAAGACTTGCCTATAAGTTTGAGAAAAGCTTTGTAACTCTTATCCATCAATTTTTCTTTACTTTCCTCTTTCGGTCAACAATGTAGATTGTAATAAATATCAATAATACTTGATGAGATGTTCTCTTTGCATAATTCTATGTCAGTTGGCATCCTTGGGTCCATTTGTACATTTAGCCAATAATATCCTTTCGGGCCTATCAGTGCTGCACATCAAGTGCCTAACTATAGCGCCCACCAGTTTCCCAAGTCAAGCTGGGAAAAACAAAGTAGCAATTTGTTGATTGAACTTAAGGATTTCACCAGGCTTAGGCTCAGCTCAACTTAAGCTTGGCTTGGATTAGTTCACTTAAGATTAGGTTGTAATATATATAGGCCTATATAAGCCCACAAACCCTTTGTTCCAAGGCTCATAACCTGACTTTATTAATATTAATATAAAAATTAACAATAAATCTTAGTATTAAAGCTACAAAATTAGGTTGTAATGAGCTATCACATCACTCAATCATCTATTTTCATTAACTCCACCTATTTGCCTCTCATTAGTCTTCATGACTTACCCAAATGGTGAAACTTTATACTGCTGACCTGCTACGAGTCAATAACAGTGTACAGTGACTTGACCACCTTGGAACCCATACCACAAAGGAGCCCCGTATCATGGACATTCTTGAAGAAGCCCCATATCACGACGGACATTTGCAGAGGGATACCTATATCATGAAGAAACCTCCTAGCAGTGACATGTGTCATTGCGAAGAATAAGAAAATCCCAGACTCTTTTTTTATATAATTAGAAGATGTTGAATAAGAAAATAGTGTGTGAAGCCTTAAAGCCCAAGTGCTGTTGGAGTGAAGAGCAAGCTTGAGAAGAGGAGGAAGAAGAAGGCCTTAGCCTTGTATTTTCGAAGTTCTACTATGAAGGAGGAGACATCAAGCATCCTCGTTAGCAACCCTTCTTCTCTAGCTCTCTCCCTAATCTCCTTGTGAAGTTCTTGGAACTTAAACATCTTCCTTGAGGAGAGTGTTCTTGAGAACTAAAACTAAAGCATTTCTTTGAACCAACCCTCTTCTTGAAAGGGGAAGTTGGGTTCTTGGAAGAACACCCTCTTAAAACTTGAAAATTTCCTTGAGATAAAGACCATTTTCATTGTGAGGCTAATACTTTTGTTGATGTGTTCATAGAAGTGTGATGTTGTCTAGATTTTGATAAAATCTAAGAGTTGTTAAAACTATCATTTGTGACTTGTCACATTTTAACCATCTAAATAAAACATTATATTATCATATTCATTAACCATCTAAAAATTACATTGGCACATTTTAATAATCACAAGATTATATTTGCACATATTGATCATCATATGATCATAACAATCTTACAGCTACACAGAGTATCAAACTTAAGTTACCACTGCCATTAGTAAAGTTCATTGATCAATCACATATCTAAATATATTTTCTCGCGATCCCCATATGAATCTCTGAGATCTAATTACAAAGGAAGTTTAGAATTACCTCAATCAATTAATTGGACACAAGAATCCAATCCGACAGTCTCCAAAGTATCCACACCTGCTCTAGAATTCTCTACGCTTCTTAAACTTCTAGAAAAGTTACAAGACCCTATCTGAATGTGGGTACCTCTATTTATAAAGTATTTGTAAAACCAAAGTAATCATAAGGGGTGTGGGATCTTTATGAGATTCTTATCCTTAGGTTGTGAGGTCCGGTATCTTTAATTAAGTCAAATTGCATTAAAGACACTCTATCTTTTGTTAATTACAAATTAGCACACCACTAATTGCAATAATCTTTGTTACATATTGCAATTGAACTCCCAAACATAAGAAAATAACAATGAGACCCTTCTTTATAGATATTTCACAAATATGTCATTCCACTTCACAATATTCCTTAATG
>JAOXJP010125554.1:9677-27734 GCA_025762735.1 Platanus orientalis | reverse complement strand
TTTTTTAGATATAGATATATATATATATATATATATATATATATATATATATAGATATATATATATATACAAAAGTTTCTAACTTGTGTTGCTAGAGAGGGTGTCACATAGTAGGAAAGATTCTATGTTATGCCTTGTATTTATTATGATTAATTATCCAAGTGTTGCTATGTTACGATGTAAAATGGATTGATGTGACTGCTGCCCGGGTCTTGGGCCTGATATAGGGTTAAGTTTATATGAATAGAACGGTCGAAGGGATTATAAGTTGTGTATCAGAATCCCAAAATCTTTTAATAATTGGAAATAAATTTTGTTGAAGGTGTGAATTATTAAACGGTTGTGAATGGTGAAACTTAGAGCATTTATACGTAAATGGTCTGGAGTCTGGAGAACCCCATGTATACGCTTGGTTCAGGTGAATTGACGGCAAGAGATGATGCCTACATAACTAAAGGATGATATGGACTTGGATAGGACGTAAGGTGTGATTAAGGGGCTGAATGTAGTGTGCCTTTATATTGGAGTTAATGCCTAGTAAAAGCTAAATGTAAGAATGATTCTATTAAAAAAAATGTTGCCTGAAATAGACTGAATGTAAACATATTGTATATGTGAAAATGAGGTAAGTAGTAAGCTAAATTTTTCATATTCCCTATGTGTGTGATGATGCCTTGGGAAGGCTGTATGATGGTTTGACCATAAATAAGACAAAAAACTGTTGAGTTATACATTGACACATAGAAGTGTATACCAAAAATACGTTTGATAAGACATGTGTTATCCTATGTAAGGTACACAAATGGTTATCCGTGTATGAAACATAGATGGATTTCCCATATATAGCATACGGATGGTTACTCCGTATATGACACAGGCAGATAGCAAAAAAAAATAGAACATGTCAGTTTTAAGAAGATAACCTTGGATCTATAAGGGGTTTTCAGAATCTATTAGAACAAAACTCTCTGAATTTTTTTTTTTAATATCAAAAGATGATCTACCTTAAGGGCTACAATGCTCTTAAATAGAGAAAGAAAACCCTAATTCATGTTAGGTACAAAATTAGGTTAATTTGAAAAAAAATTACCAAAAATAGTAAAGTTGAGAAAATGACAAAATCAAATCCTACGGTCTATAAGAGACATCCCAAACAAACGGGATATTATTCTGACTTTTAAATAAAAAGTTACAGCAAAAATGAAAGTTATTAAAAATAGCAAAACGTGAATTTGAGGGTTTTAACAAAGGAATTTGTGAGAAAAGTGGCGGTGCTCATGACAAAGAAATGAGTTTTGATTCTTGCAACAATTCCCTTCAACTCACCAAATTTCATGCAATTCTGTCATCAGGGCTCATGATTTCTACTAGTGCTTTTTTCCCTTCTTATGTATCAACTTCTGTCGGTCCTTCTACTCAAGGAAAGTCTGGGCTATCCATTCTACATCAGTATATGACATACAAATGGTTATCTTGTGTATAGAACACAGATGGATTTCTCATATATATGACTACAAATGGTTTTTTTGTGTATGAAACATGGATGGGGGTGTTAGCCAGGGGGACACACCTATTACTAGCCTATCTTTGTGATTTAAAATACTGATAAAACTTGGAAAAAAATATGTGCATACATTTACTCAAATATTTTTGGTAACTCTTGTAACGATGAAAATTCTTCTATCTTCATTTCTGCTGAATTAGTTTGATGTATCTGCATCTTCTGTATGGACTAATTGTGTTGTGGATGCATGTGTGAATTTTAGTTATTGACCTGCCTACTTAATAAGTTGTGAGCTAACCCATGTTAATTTCACTCTTTGCAAATAGAGACATTCAAAGTTCCTAGCTGGTTTGACTGGTTTGTTGTGCTTTGGAATAAAGTTTAATTAAAGCAAGTAGATGGTGTAGTGGAGACCAGAAACTACAAACGTTAATTTAGTTTTAATTATTAAAGACTATACATGTTAATTGGATTTTTGGAGTTTGAACCCCATTTTATAGTTCATTTTATTTTATTATTGGTTATGTAATAATGATGGAAATGGTGGTGATGCTGATTATGGATACGGAGCTGTTGGGAGGACAATGCTGATATTTATGTGGATGAGGTTTATTGGTGTTTTATTTTTCTTGTGGATTTATTAGGTATTTAAATAATTGAGCTTGTAAATTTCCCAAGGGTCCATATTACAACTGTTATGTTGCTAAAATTTTAGCAAAAATGAAATATGTATTCCCACCTAATTTCAACAAAATGAGATAAAATGACCATGGGAGTGGCCAATAGTCACTATAAACTCCTTTAAGGTAACATCCTGAGTTTTAATAGTGGCTAATTGAGATCAGGGTATTATAGACAAAGAGAGAGAGAGAAGCACTATGAAAACTAAGAAGTTTAGGACAATACAACCAAACAGTTTTGTAATTTTTGAAGAAGATCTTAATTTAGCTAAAAACTTGTACATTTTCGTGAGAGCATATGTTTATTATAGTCCCATAAAATTAGAAGGCAGGATAACGAGTAAGAAATTAAGGGGTTAATAAGCATACAATATTTTTCAATCTTCAAGTTTTAAGAATGGATTTGTGATCAAACAAATAATATTTTACACAGATTCAAGCAAGGATATTAGATATCCGTTTAATTAATATTTTGTTTTATTTACTAAGCAAACCAAATATGGATCGGATCCATATAAAAATCTAGTCACTTTGCAACCATACTCCATCCATTTATATAATACTTAATTGTCATATCCCCTCAAAAAAAAATTATCCTGTTCATCTCTTTGTATTCACAAATCGAAGGTCCATTACTATAGGAAATGGTCATTATGATTTTGCAATGGGATATATAGCATTCTCTTTTGGGAGTGAATCAAAGGCTTCATATCCACCTTAAGGGGAGGTGTGTGCCTAACCCCCTTCAACCACGGAATGGACTGCAATATCATGCCACATAGTTTGTAAGCATGATATAGCTCAATTAGCCTTGTGATGGGGCTTACCTTGCCACACGATGGGCTTTTCTTAGTAGCAATGAAAATGGGTCTACACCATCCAGCGGGGGAGTTTATGAACTCCTTGGAGTATAGGGTGCCTCCAAGGACAATATTTGGGGCTTCTAGAGGTAGCATTGTATAAATGGCTTAGGCTAAAGGCTTAGGTTGCTGTCAACCATTAACATGTGATGTATGGTAGTAGTAGCATAGCTAAAGCCAATTGGGTTATGCTGTGTCATTCTTATTTAGGTGTGCCTATCCTACAATTTTTTCAAGCTCAATGAGGGTCACTTGGACGACCTACAAGGATCAAGGAGATGCCTTACATACTGGATGCAGTGTTTACTATATTATGTGTTATAGGTACCAATGGGCTTGATGTCTTGAGTAGCAACCTGAGGATCATTATGTAGGCATGTTGGGGATTCGATGCTTGGCAATGGAGTTAGCAAGGCTTTGTGGCCATTCAAAATGTGCTTAGATGGCATAGTGGGTGTCTTATAAGATAACTGATTTGGTTGGGAGCTTGTAATAGTGTAGTTTTGTTTTGGCTAGTAAGCCTCATTAACACTAGGAACCTACGAATTGGATAAGAATTAAGTTAGTGCAGAAGAACTTGCAAGTTAGTCAAATATAGCTTAATATATCATGACTTTGGTTAGTACATCATGATGGGTATATTGGTAAGTCAAAGAAGGATTTGAATGGTGTAAAGCTAAAGCAAGGTGATGTGTAAAGCACTGCACTTTTAATGTGTAAAAATGAAAATGGTTGAGTCAGTTGGTACTAGAGCAAGGAATGATCTCTAATATAGTTGTTATTAGAGTGAAAGAGGGTCTCTTATACACTTGGGTATTGGAGTGCTATCAGCTATAGATGTTTGCTTGAAGCGATGAGAATTGGGTGCTTTGATATAAATCTATCAAGCATGAATGTTATGGTTTTGAGTAGCTAAAGGGTTATTAACCATAAAGCTTGTTGGCTTTATTGTGTGCTTGGCGTGGGATACTTAATCAGGATTGAGATAATGTCAGCAAGCATATGTGAGGAAGACTCTAGTCTGATAAACAGTATTGTAACAGTTATGGTGCAAGGGAAAATTGGAAATGATGCTTATGGTAGAATGTCTTAATGGCTCAGTGAAGAGAAACTAAAAGGAATGTCAGTACATGAGGTTGAATGGTAAGGGATGCTAATTCACTTATTAATACAATTTTTTAATAATATGCCAATTAATATCTAGCTTGTAAAAAATATGTGTAATTAATATCATATTATCACTTACCATTTCTCTCTCTAGTCATTGTGTGATGAGCCTAAGCTAAGCTGGGCAAAGCTCAGCTCAGCTAAGCTTGTTGACACCCTATGCTTAAGCACACACAACACCACCAAGGTGATATTGTTATGAGAACTTCAACAACAAAGCTTATAGTCAAGCATAAGCATGTGATGTGTCGTACAGGTCGGAAGAGACATCAGCTTTGTCATGAGGGCACAAGGGTCCCAGTGTAACACCCCACATCCACTTTTGGTAAGTCTTAGAGACTTGAACCCAACACTTGGTGCCTATAAGTGGTACACTATGTGTATGTGAGCAAGAAGGCTAACCTCAATACTCTTGAGACCTAAACAGGTTATAGAAATGGTTTGAAAAGACTATATAGCCCATTTGGATTGGATTTGGAAAACCAAAGGACTAAAAAGCCCAAAATTGGATTGTCAAGATCAATCCATGAAGGGAAGATCAATCTTGACTAAGATCGATCCTTGATGGGAAGATCGATCTTGACCATGATTGAAACCATGATCGATATAACTTCAATCATGAGCTATGGTTTTTTTTTCCCCCGAAAGGGTGGTTCCTTCGCATGATTGATCACCACTTTGATCTTGGAAATCCAAAATACCAGGATCGAAGTCAAGATTGATCTCCAAAGTCTAGATCGATCTCCAACGGGAAGATTAATCTTGCTTGTGAAAAATGAAAATTTCAGGATTTATGCCAACACATGATTTTGTCCTAAAACAATGCAAAACCCATCTGTGATGACCCGAAACCCTATTTTTTTCCTATTTAGGTTTTAAAAACATTAAAGGGAAGGAAAGATAGAAAGGGGAGAGTGTTTTGGGAGAAAAGGGAAGAAACCTTTAAATTTGTTAAGGTAATAATTAGAGCTCTCTCCATGAGAGAATCTTCCTTGTTTTGGTATTTTCTTTAGTTCTTTTCTTACTTTTATTGATTTTTGGTGTTCTACACCATGTGTTTGTTAAGAAGAGGAAATTGAAGGAGAAAAAAAGTGTTGGAAGGAGAATTTCTTGATTCCAGGGAAGATTGGCTTTAGTAAGTCATTATACAGAATATACCCTTATTTTTACTATTAGGATCTTGGTTCTATATTTCTTCAATTCCTTGTTTTAAAGTTTTGATGTAAAAGCTCCATGGATTTCAAGTTTAAAGCATGTAAATAATTTTATCATGCTTGTTTATGGCCTATCTTGCTAGAATATTGTAGGTCCTTGTTTATCCATGCTATTTATAAGAGATTCTATGTTCTCCATATTAGGGTCTTAGAATCACCAATTTCTATATTGAAATTTATGTCTATTTGAGAGCTTTATTTGCCAAGACATGTAGATTCCATCCATGTTTTCTTAAGAAGATTTGTACAATGATTTCTATGAACTCCGATACAAAGATTTGAAGTATTTACATCATTGTGCTTCATTCCATATTTATAATTGAATTGAAATGCCTCTGGATTCCATAGTTCCTTTTATATGTCCTATAGTTGGGTCAAGCATCTTATGTTTCCATGCATTTTGATATGTCATATGCTTTATATTCATTGGAAATTGTTTTCAAGATTTAAATTATGGAATTGTGCAAGCATATATTCTTGTATTTTTTTAAGGTTTATGGAATTGCATATCAACTATTTGTTTAAAGATTTCAATTAGATATGCATATGTTCATTTTGTGATGCTCTTCCCTTAGGGTTAATCAATGGTCCAGCCCTTCTCTTGGGGATTATACAATAATGTGATGCCCTTCCCTTGGGGTTAATCAATGGTCCAACCCTTCTCTTAGGAATTGTACAATGATGTGATGTTCTTCCCTTGGGATTAATCAATGGTCAGGCCCTTGTCCCAGGGAATAATGTGGGGACTACCCTTGTCTTGGGGCAATAATGTGAGGACTAGATAAGCTCTTGTCCCGAGTAATAATGTGGGATACCTTTTTCCTAAGGGAATAATGTGAGGACCCTTGTCCTAGGGGAATAATGTAAGGACTAAACCCTCTTATGGGTTGATCTGTGTAATCAATTTTATATCGATTAGTGAACCACTTGTTTGATTTGAAAGGAAAAATCAACACATGTTCTATTTCAAAGAGTATTCATAAAGTATTTCATTTCAAAAGAGTGAAAAGGTAGACATTTTATGGATTTTCAATTTGCATATCATATATGTTTTGTGTTATATTAGTTAATCATACTTTGATTAATGTACGGTTTCTATTTTGCTATCTGTTTGTATTGATACATGAATTTTCACACCTGTTTTGACATCTCTTATTTTTATGGTCTACTTGACCCCTTTTCTGTTATATTTTGTACAATCTTGCCATGGACTTACCCATCCATAACATTGTTCAGATTAGACGTAAAAGAGAGGCTAAGACTTGTATGAGGCATGACATAAAGTCGCATAATAGCTAGAGTGTGGAGACATGGGAAATTAGATTGATGCCCCTTTTAGGTTGAGACTTTGTAGTTGGAACTTATAGAGAAATTAAGGATTTATATAGTAATTAATAAATTTCTCTTTTAGCACTCATGGGAAGAGTGTCAGCACTTTATATTTTAATGATTGTTAGTACCTTCCACTATTATTTGTGTAGTTAGAAGAAAGTTTATTTTTGTTGTGTATTTTATTATGCTAAATGAACTAAATTAGAGAAAAAGAGAAGAATGCAATGTTTAGTACTGTCATGATCCAAATTTAGGTCGAATATGGGCTGGAGCTAGGTCCGAGCTCGGTTTATGACACCTAACAAGCACCAACTTGATATTTATGCAGGTTGGGTCTTCATTTAAGTTTGTTTGACATGGCATCTATCACAACCTGAACCCGGACTCGGCTCCCATGCATCTATGACCTAGATTCTCTAGAAATTGTAAGTCAATCAGGGTTTTGTTAATTTTTCCTATAATAGTCTAAGAGTACTATTCTAAATAAATTAATGGTTCAAAGTGGACATAGGCCCAGTGTGTCAAACCACTATAAATCTTTGTATTGTGGTTGCATTTTATCTTACCCTATGTTTTATGCTTATTTTATTATGCAAAAATAGTCCAACACAATAAGTGACTCTAAGGTTAAAGTGAAAAAATTAATCAAGCAACCTTAGGAAATTTATCAACCCATTTCCTACTTTGTTATTGGTAATACTATAGTGCATGAAGGACTACAATGGTCTATGATAAGTTCATAGAAAGTTGATTTACTTGATAAAATATTCCACTATATATTAAAGAAAAAATTAAGTAAATCAAAAGATGATCAAACAATTTAAAGAAATTAAAATTAATTAGTGATCATATTCACACACACCCTCTAGGATCTTCAGATCACCATTTTGGGAATCTTAAAGACAAAATACACTTAAAATGAAGTGTTAGACATAGACCCAAACCCAAGGGACAAATTCCTAGAGTATGGACCTATGGACCAATGGACTTAGAATGGACCAATTCAAATCCTAGAGAAGGCCTAAAAAGGTTTGGATAAATGATGGACTAAATGGGAAAAAATTAAGTAAATTTAAAATTACTCAAAATGAAAAATTAGCCAACTTAAAATGATCATCACATTTGATCCAGATGTCTGCTTAAGCCTGTGAGTACTTAAAACGAGCGGCTTAGTGAGCTCTTTCTGAAAATGAAAAGATATTTTATTTTATATTCTGATAACGACTAGATTTTTACCATTTTAATAGATCCGTTAGAGGCTCCTTTGGGTTCGTTTTTCAAATCTATAAATAAGTGAATGATCCACATTTATTCATAGAACACATATGAATGATTCCATAGAAAAATCTTTATGAATTCAAGTTAAAGAGATCTAGTGATTGTATGAGTTAGATTCTTGTTGGCATATGACTTAGAGAGCATTTCACCATAGTTAAACCTTGTTCAAGGTCTTGAATAAGCTTCTTAAACTTCTTAGTTAAACTTTTGGAAGAAAATGGTTAGGATTTTATGTCAAAATAACCTACACAAGAAGCAACTTGAAAAAAGAAGATCATCTACATCTTCAACAATTAGCAGCCTTCCCCAGAGTCACCGAATACGGATTTTCATCACACTTTCTAGAGTCAAGTGAAGTATAGTCCATCGGAATCATTGAACGGGGTGTGTCTATCAGAGTCACTAGGAGCGCACTTACAAGGGAGTGGATTCTCTAGAACTTATAAGTAAATTAAAGTTTTGTTAATTTTTCCTATAATAGTCTAGGAGAGCTATTTTAAATAATTAGCAGTTAAAGTTGACATAGGCCCAAAGTTCTGAACCACTATAAAATCCTTGTGTTATGGTGTGTTTCAATTTTATCTTCCTTGTGTTATATGCTTAATTCATTTATACAAAATAGTCCAACATAATAAGTGATTCTAACTAAGGTTAAAATAAAAAAGAATTAATCAAGAAACTTTAGGGAATGTATCTGTACGTCTCCCGCTCTACTATAGGTAACCATATAGTGCATGACAAAGTATAGTGGTCTATCATAAGTTCATAGAAAATTGATTTACTTGATAAAATATTCTGCAACATATTAAATTAAAAGTTAAGTAAACCAAAAGAGGATTAAATAATTTAAAGAAAATTAAATAAGTGTAGTGATCCTATCACCCCCCTTTAAGATCTCTAAGATCGTCGTTTCAAATTTTCAATACTTGTCAGGCTATGAGCCACCAATCTACTTAAAACCAATTGGTGTTAGAAAAAGACAAACTCAAATCTTTTATGGCATTCGACATCGCACTTGCAAGGCTATTTCTAGATCAATCACAGGGGATGGCATTGTGGAATCCACCAACAATCCCCCCTCACGATAACACTTCCACGACTCAAACCAATGACCTCCTGGTTCTGATACCACTTGTCGGACTGTGAGCCACCAATCTATCTAAAATCAATTGGTGTTAGAAGAAGGAAAACTCAAATCTTTTATGGCATTTGACATCGCACGCACAAGCCTGCTTCTAAAATGATCATAGGGGGCGGCATTGTGGAATCCACCAACAAATGCTTTATTTGTTGAATTATCTCATTTCAAATGCCTTAGATAATTGGATCTCATATTTTTGCTTTGTTTACTATGGGGGTAAATTCCACCACACAATACAAATAAATTGAACTCATGGCTCCTTTATCTTAATTGATCCTAGAGTAATCAACAAGATTTTTCTTGTCGGATCTAGTGTCAGGGTGGTATCCATCAAAGACTCTAATGGTCAAGTTAGTAGGGTTTATTAGAGATAAGAGTTTTAGGTTTTTTGAGAACTTATCTTAAGGATGAATATCCTTCTTCTTTTATAGACTTGGACGAGTGCCTATCCCTTGCTTTGTGGGATTATGGATTCGTTTGTTTAAGTGAATCGTGGGGAGTTAGGATCTTATCCTATGAACCCCTTGTTTGACATGTTCTTATCAAGTTCTTTAGATTGAGCTTCTAGATGAGCTTCTTGAGCAAGTCTAACCACGTCACAATCTTTGACTTAGTGGATAAGTCTGTTGAGTTGTTGCATGATGGATCACATATCTTGACGTGTCAAGTTTTGCGTCTACATGATTTTGATGTATTTGAAAGCCTATGAAATTGGTTTGACCTTGCATGGAGTTTGAATCATTTGTTCTTTGTTCCGGTTTGAGATGAACCAAGTTGTAGGCTGACCCAGTTTAGAGTTGCCACTTTACAGCTTGTGAATGGTGGGTTTTTTTCCCATTATAGTTACCCTAATTCCTCATTACCTAGGGACAATGAGGAATGGGGACCTATGCAAAATTAATGATTCTCTTTGCCTCCATTAATGTCGATGGACATGCACCTTCTACAATTCGTTGAGGAGACGTTGTGAAAAAACCTGAAGTTAGCGTGTTAAGATGATCTTTAGTTGGATTTCTACCTCGAGAGATGTTTCCATACTTAGATTCAATGTGTGACTGGACAACGTCCTTGCCTTTTGAACATAAGTGGAGCATATTAATGGTATTAGCCTCTGTTTGGGCTTTTGATGTGCCTTGAGCCATTCGAATGAATGATTTCAATGTTATGTGCACCTCCTGGTTTCCCTAGTTGGTGATTATAAATCTCTTCCTTCCTAATGTTCATCTATTCTTTGACTTTTGGATTTTGATTTCTTCTTGTTATGGCAATGTTGGCTTCTAATTCATCTTCTACCTCCCAAGATTCTGGTTCAGACAATGGCTCTCTAGGTTGGCAGCCCTAGATTTGAACTAAAGACCAAGTAGTGACTACCAAAGACTCCGCTTGAAGAATGAAGAGGTGGTGGCAACAGTGGAAGAGGGGATGGTCCTTCCTTGTGACAAGGGGCATCTGGAAGGACTGGTAGAAGAAGAGGTTGTCGTCTTTCCCCTCTCCCTCACTATGAGTGTGTGTGTTCTTTTGTTTTATTGATTTCTTTTCCTTTCTCTTTTTCTTCCTTGTTGTAATGTTACTTGGTTACTTTCAAGCATCTAACGTTGCTATGGAGTTGGCTTGGCATTTTTACTTTCATATTGCCAACCACAATCTGTGGTGGGAGTGAACTTGACTCTTTGGAGATCAATGGAAGAAACTTGAGATTTATTTGACCGCCTGCAGACTCAGCTACGAGAGTTTCTTAACAGTTCTAGGTGGTACACCAACGCTTTGAAGAGGGAGGGAGAGGAGTTCAATGCCAAGGTTTCCTGGTTGAGGGGGGAGCAAAGGAGGCTTGGGAAGGGGCTAGGTCGAGCTATGGATTGTCCACCAGATGCTATTCTGATTGCTTAAAGATCCTCTTTTTAACTCTTTTGGTCTTCTACCAGCCTCAGGGCATTTTATTTTGTTCTTCTTTGGCCTCTAGTCCTTCTTTCTTTTCTTCCTTTCTTCTTTTGCTACTCTCTAGTCCTCCTAGCTTTTCTTTGTTGCCTAAAGTTCTAGGGGGACAAGCCTTTTTCCCCATGTAACTACATGTAGACATCTTTGACTAATTGGAATGACGAATTTTTTTTTTTTTTTTTTTTTTGTGATGTGATGATGACCTGCACATCACTGTATATATATAGCACTCCACTAAACAAAGCTGCAAATTTTCCCGCATGGGGTATTTTATTGCCTAGCAAGTAGATCTCTTGCTCTCCACTAGAAGAAGCTAAAAAATTTCCCACATGGGGTGTTTTTTGCCAAACAAGTAGGTATTTTGATGCTCTATCAAACAAAGCCTGTTAATCCTAATCCAAGAGGGTTGCTTTCAGAATTAGGGGTGCCTAGTTATTCGATTCTAGGGCTTTTGTTTCAACCAGACTAAATCCTATTAGCCTAACTCAAAAGAGTTGCTTCAAAAGTTAGGGGTGCCTTGTTGTTCCATTCTAAGACTTTTGCTTCATCCAGATTGAAGCCTGTTAGCCTAACCTAGAAGGCTTGCTTCCAAAGTTAGAGATGCCTAGCTATTCCATTCTAGGACTTTTGCTTTAACTGGATGAAGCATGTTAGCCCACCCTTGAGTGAATTTTGGGTCTTTGTACCAATAGTTCTATGATTCAGAGTATCTATTGGGTTAATGTCTTGTATTCAACCCGAGATATAACCTAGATGATGATCCAAAGAAAACCCGATCATAGTGAAAGCTCTCTCTCCATTTTCGTCTATGGACATAAGCTTCAGACCAAACCACATAAATTGTCTTGTTCTTGATGTGTGATTTTTGTTTACATTATTTTCTCTCTTCTTCTTTGTTGTATATGATCCAAAATCTACATATCTGCATAAAAAAAACTAGTATTAGAGCCCTAGGTTGCTATTAGGGTTTTCAACATGGATGCAAAGTACGAAGTGAAAAAATTCGATGGGTAGAATAGCTTCAGTCTATGACGTGTCAAGATGCATGTGCTATTGGTTCAACAAGGATTAGCAAAGGCATTGGTGGGGAAGGAAAAGCCTCCTACGATGATGTCGAAAGACGATAGAGAAGAACTCAACCTCAAGGCACTCACACGATTCAATTGTGCCTGGCTAATGAGATGTCACAAGAGGTTGCAGATGAAGTGTCTACGAATGGGCTATGGCTCAAGTTGGAGAGCTTGTACATTATGAAGTCTCTCACAAACAAGTTGTATTTGAAGCAACGTCTCTACACATAGAAGATGAGAAAAGGTATGTCTCTAAAAGCCCATCTTGATGAATTCAATAAAATCATTTTGGATTTGAAAAATATTGATGTTAAGATTGATGATGATGATCAAGATATTATTGTTTTATGTTTTTTACCTACATCATATGAACACTTTGTTATGACTTTACACTATGGAAATGATACCATCTCCATGAAAGATGTTAAGGCATCCTTACATTATTGGGAATTAAGGAAGAAGGTGTCTAGAGAAGAGGGGTGAGGGGCAGGAAAAAAGTCTATTTGTAAGAGGAAGAACAAAGGAAAAAAGGTTCAAATTATAAAGGTCAATCTAGATCAAAGTACAAATAAAAAAAGGGTAAGTGCAATTACTGTCACAAGCCAAGGCACTTCAAGCAAGATTGTCTAAAGCTCAAAGAGAAAGGGGAGAAGGAGGTTGCTAGCATTACAAAAGATAAGTCTTCTAATGGTTCTAAAAATGTTCTATCAGTTACTCATTGTAGTGTATGTACAGATGAGGAATGGATTCTTAATTCAGGTTGCTCCTATCATATGTGCCCAAACCGATATTGGTTTACAACATATAAAGCAATGAATGGTGGTATAGTTTTGATGGGGAACAATATGCCTTGTAAAACTGTAAGGAATAGAACGGTCTAAATCAAGATGCGTAACACGATAGTCAAGACTTTGACTGATGTTCGACATTTACCAAAATTGAAGAATAACCTATTTTCTTTGGGCATTCTTGACTCTAGTGGTTGTAAGTGTACCGCTGAAGGTGGATTCATGAGGGTGTCAAAAGGTGCTTTGGTGGTTATAAGGGGATAGAGGAATGGTAATCTGTATATGCTCTAGGAAAGCACAATTTTAGGTGCAACTATAGTATCATCATCAATTGATACACTATTTCACACCTAAAAAAAAAGCAAGCTACATTTAAGCTAAGCTTGGAGATGGAAGTCTTCTTTCGCTTCTCGACGGTGAAGTAAGACCAAGTTCATGAGCTTATTATCCTAGGTCGGAACAAGTTGATAGGATCCCTTTTTTTTACGTCCCCATGTCCCTCCCATGTGGCGACATGGGGCATAAAAAGGAAAGAGCGGGATGGGGTTTTTCTCGCTTTTTGCATAGTGGGCCCTCAGTGGAAGGCCCGCATGAGCGTGCCCCTGATAATTGCATCGAGGATCCATTTATGATACATGACTGGGAGAAAAATCTGGATTAAACCCCTTTGGTTAATTTACTTAGGCGAAAAGGGGGCAAAATTGTCCAAACTTTGGTTATTTTAGTTAGCTTCAAGTCTGACAAGAGTAATATTCTATGACTAGCAACTCATTTATTTGCAAACCGACCAATTTACTATCTATTATTTGATTGACTAATCCTTTATATTGGAATGAGTGAAGAGTCCAATGTTTTGGCAATTCCTCGTGGGAGGATAAATCAAGATAATTTTGAATCAAAGCTCTGGTTTTTGTTCATCCCTTGTCGTAATAATATCTCGGGGTTTGCAACAATAACTTGGTATATCTACTATACGACCATTAACTAAAATATGTCTATGGTTAACTAATTGCCGGAGCAAATGTGCATTCCCCACTTTTTTTGGACAAATTAGACAAAACCTTTTTTTTTCTTTTGATATCTCCGAAATGACGAAGTTCATTTTTAGGAATTGTATAGGGAAAAATACAAAATTTAAAACTTTGAATCCTGAGGAGAAAGAAAAAAAGAAGAAAAAAGAAGAAAATGAGCGAATAGCAGTAGAAGAGATCTAGGATAATATTCTATTTGCTCAACAAATAAGGGGTTCGATGTTAGTAACCCAATCAATTCTTAGAAAATAATCGGAACAATACTCTTACCGATCTATTAACAACAAGTAGATCTATGCCAGGGGAATCAGTAATGTGTCAGGAGAAATTGGTACAAGAAGCCGTGGATACACTTCTTGATAATGGGATCTATGGACAACCAATATGGGACGGTCATAATAAAGTTTACAAATCATTTTTAGATGTAATTGAAGGCAAAGAGGGAAGATTTTGCGAGACTCTGCTTGGTAAACAGGTCGATTATTCAAGGCGTTCCATCATTGTCATGGGCCCTTCTCTTTCATTACATTGATACGGATTGCCTCATGAAATAGCAATAGAGCTTTTCCAGACATTTATAATTTGTGGTCTAATTAGACAACATGTTGCTGATATTACCTACCTATGGCATATGTGGTTAGGCCATATGAGTGAGAGGGGTATGATAGAGTTAAGCAATAAAGGCTTGCTTGGTGGTCAAAGAATAGGGAAGTTAGAATTTTGTGAGCATTGTGTATTTGGGAAGCAATGCAGGGTGAAGTTTAGTTCAGTTGTTCATAGGACCAAGAGTTTAGTGGATTACATCCACTCTGATCTTTGGGGCCCATCTCGTGTTGCTTCAAAGGGTAGTTCTTGGTTTCTCCTAACTTTCATTGATGACTACTCAAGGAAGATCTAGATATTTACCTTAAAGTAGAATGATGAAGTCTTTCTCAACTTCAAGAGATGGAAGGTTATGATTGAGAAATAGATAGGCAAGAAGATCAAAAGACAAAGAATTGATAATGGTTTGAAGTTTTGTTTAGGTGAGTTCAACAGATTCTACAAGGATAAAGGGATTGTGAGGCATCACACAGTTAGACATATGCCCTAATAAAATGGTGTGGTAGAATGCATAAACATGACACTCCTTGAGAGAGCTCTGTGTATGCTCTCTAATACTGAAATTAAAAAGGAATTTTGGGTTGAGGTAGTTTCTATAGCTTGTTACTTGGAGAACAGGTCTCCATCGACTACCATTGAGTGTAAGACGCCTAAGGAGGTATGGTTTGACACTCCTACAGATTATTCTAAGTTGAGGATCTTTGGTTATCCAGCTTATACTCATGCCAATGAAGGTAAGCTCAAACTTAGAGCTAAAAAGTGTATTGTCTTAGGTTATGGATCTTGGGTGAAGGGATACAGGTTATGGTGTCCTAATCCTAAGTGACCCAAGTTTATTATTAACAGAGATGTTACTTTTGATGAATTTTCTATGTTTAACTCGAGAAAGGAGAATGTTGATGTAGAAAGGGACCATGGATTCAGTAAAGAGGTGGAGTTTGAAAGTTACACTTTAGGGAAAAGTCAATAAGGCACTTCCATTCAGGTCATTGAGGAAGAGGAGCATGATCCTAGTGAGAAGGAGGATGCACAAGAAGAACAATAATACAATATTGCTATTGGGAGAAAAATGAAAGAGATTAGACCACCTCAGAGGTATAGTAGCTATACAGAGATGGTTTTTTATGCATAATCTATCGTAGTGACTGTTGAGTGTCAAGAGCCTTTCAATTACCATGAAGCCATTACAAGTAGTGCTTTTACATAGTAATTAATTGTTATGAATGAGGAGATCGAATCTCTCTATAAGAATCAGACTCAGGAGCTTGTAAAACCGCCTATGAAAAAGAGGATTATTGGCTATAAATGGATTTACAAGAAGGAAGAAGGAACTCTAGGTGTTGAAGATGTAAAGTATAAGGCACTCTTGGTTACAAAGGGCTATGGTCAGAAAGAGAGTGTGGATTTTAATGATGTATTCTCACCAGTTGTGAAGCATAGTTCTATACGCGTGTTGCTTGCTATGGTGGCTATGCTTAACTTAGAGCTATATCAACTTGATGTTAAGACAACGTTTCTGCATGATGAGCTTGACGAGCAGATTTACGTGCATCAACTAGAGGGATTGGTCATCTCAAGTAAGGAAGACTATGTTTTTTTGTTGAAAACATTTTTGTATAGCGTAAAATAATCACCTAGAAGTGGTATAAGGGGTTTGATACTTCCATGCTTGCACATGACTTTTCTAGAAGTCAGTATGATAGTTGTGTTTTCTTTAGATAGCTTTCAGATGGTTTTTTGGTGTACTTGTTAATATATGTTGATGACATGCTTATTGTTGCCTAGGACATGTCTGAAATCAACAAGTTGAAGGATCAATTTAGTGGTGAGTTTGAGATGAAAGATTTGAAGGCTTCAAAAAAGATTTTGGCATAGAGATTCACAGGGATAGGAAAACAGGAAAGTTGTGCTTGTCTCAAAAGAACTATTTTGATAAAGTACTTGAATGCTTTGGAATACATGATTCAAAACCTGTGTGTACTCCACTTCCAAGTTATTTTAAACTTTCTATTGACTTGTTACCACAAACTGAGGAGAAAGAGTACATGTCTCATGTTCTATGTTAGTGCAGTTGGGAACCTCATGTATGGTATGGTTTGCACTCATCCTGATATTTCACATGATGTTAGTGTTGTGAGCAAGTATATGGAAAGACCAATGAAGGCACATTGGTAGGTAGTGAAATGAATACTTTGATATTTGAGAGGTACTACAGATGTTGGGCTGATGTTTGATAAAATAGGGGGTCTTGATGGTTATGCAATTGGATTTGTGGATTCTGATTATACAAGTGATCATGACAAGAGGAGATCTCTTACAGGTTATGTTTTCACTCTTGCGAGTTGTGTAGTGAGTTGGAAAGCAACATTGCAGTCTACAGTTGCTTTGTCTACTACTGAAGCTGATTATATGGCGGTAACTAAGGCAGTGAAGGAGGCTATTTGGTTAAGAGGCTTACTTGGTGAGCTAGGCTTGGAGTAGGGTTTGACTGTTATACATTGTGATAGTCAAAGCACTATACATCTAACTAAAAATCAGATGTATCATGAGAGGACCAAGCACATTGATGTCAGATATCACTTCATATGTGAGATCATCTCGCAGGGCTAGATTGTTGTTAAGAATATTGACACAAATGATAATCCAGCAGACATGATGATGAAAGTGCTTTCAGCATTTAAGTTCAAGCATTGCTTGGACTTGATTAGGGTTCATAGTATTTAGAGTTACCCTTTAGGGTTGTGTAGAGAATATAGGAGTAGAGTTTTTTCTGTACTATCTAACCTTGGTAGAATTCAAGCTAATGTAGAGATTTGTTGGGTTAATGTCTTGTATTCAACTTGAGTTTTTCTTGTACTATGCTACCACACTATTCATTGTAATCTTTGTTTTCCGATCATAGTGAAAGCTCTCTCTTTGTTTTTGCCCTTGGACATAGGCTTTTAAGCCAAACCATGTAAATTGTATTGTTCTTATTGTGTGATTATTGTTTGCATTATTTTCTCTTCTTCTTTGTTGCATATGATCTCAAATCTAGGTTTCTGCACAACAGTATCAGTTCCTATTTGATCCCTTTGAATTCCATATTCAAAGTTGCGATCAGATCTATTCATTAAATGTAAAAAAAAAAAACATAATTTCATGAGAGATGTGTAAGAGAAAGTGGATAATACTTTTCATTAATGATATTTTCTCAGATGGTTGGAATTTAAAGGTCTAGGTAGTTGTCTTCCATCCAATGTTTGAAGTTTGTATGCTCCCAGGTCCCATACTTCTATGATAATGAAAGGCCCTTCCCCATTGAGGCCCATCTTACCTTGTCTAGCTTCCTTAGTATTTTTTAAGACTCTTCTAAGGACCAATTCTCCTATTGGTTGTCTCTTGGAGGTTTTATAGTCCTAAAGCACTCCCTGTAGTTCTTCAGCCCATTTGTATTTTGTTTTATCCAAGCGTT
>JAOXJP010125543.1:0-13740 GCA_025762735.1 Platanus orientalis | reverse complement strand
CTTTCTAGAGAAAAAAGGAATGCATTTATTGCTAAGAAAAGTTTTACACAGTAGGTAAGGATTCTAACTATGAATTGAATACAAGAGTAGACTAAAGTTGTGATGGTGTGCGACCCCTTCTCTTGAGCCTTTTCCCTCTATTTATAATGTTTTGATTTGGTTATTGGCCATTTGCAACTGTCATTCTTCCAGATCTTCCATTAGTTATGTATCTTCTTCCATAATTGATTGCTTGACACATCATCTAATAACTAATTCCTACATGATCTTCTAATAAGATTTTGCTAGGTATTGATAAACATTTTAGGCAATCTCTCTTTCTCCTATTCTTTCACCTGTCCTAGTTGGTTACTTTTCAAATTTTGAATTTTCATTGAAACAAAATTTCGATGATAATCACCCAGCCATCTTTTCAAATCCATTCACCACGTGGCTTATTTCCAACCATTCATTGTAGCAGTATTTTTTATGGTGCAAACAATGCCCCCCCGAATGAATTTGAAGTGATGTAATGCCTTTTAACTTCGAGCTATGTGAGCTGTCTTCTCCCAACGTAACACATGTGTCTCTTTCAAGTAGAGTTTCAAGTTTCTTCATTCTTTACTGCTCCAATTCTCAAGGGATTTGCCTTGATCTCCATGTTTCCTTTCATCCTTCTTTCTATAAATCACGAGAACCTCTCTATCCTTATTTATTTCATCATCTCTTTGTTCAAGCATTTTTTTCTATAAATTTGACGATCCTAAGTTTTGCTTCTATGGCATCCAACATAGCTTCGTCTTCTCCAATAGCTCCCACTACTATTTCTCTATCTTCTTAGTTGAAAAAGCATGCAAGTGCCTCAGAGATATCAACTCGAGTACTTCTTTCTATCAATAACACCCCTACACTTGGTCTTGCTTTCTTTTCATATTGTCCCGAATCTTTGTCTTCTCAATACCCTTTGCTTGATTATGAGGTTTTACTTTTGTCACGACCTGAATCCATGAGTTGTGTAGTGGGCCAAATTTGGATCCGTGACATGGGAATGACCCGCTTCAAACCTATTTCTCATAGTGGAGAACCCAACGAGCTCGGAGTGAGTCATCAACCCTTTTATCTATTCATTTCACTTTTCCATATAAAATGATAAAATTTTCTTTCTTACATCCATTAGAGAACATTTATAACCATTCACATTGTAGCGGAATAATAATGATAACAACTAAATCAAACGTAGCAGAATATATACATGTCATCATATCCAAATGTCTCTAAGGGTTCAAAATATCTCACATCCAACCAAAAATAAAAGGGCTCAACCTGCCCATAAATGAATATACAAACCATTGCTCCACGGGCATAACCACAGTAAGGAAATATACGTCTCTCAATGGGAACCACGATCTAAACAATGCATTCAAAACTTGTACACCTATTTATCTATGGGAGGTGCCAATTGGGGTAAGCTTGACGAGCTTAGTAGGAGGGTATGCAGTTTATATAACACAAAGGGAAGTAAGCAAATATAATAATAGATAGAGTGATCCAAAGTAGAAGAAACAAACAGAGTATATAAATGAATGCATCAACAATAATGTGCATTTATCTCTACTAGAATCAAATATGTTCCTTTTCTAAAAAACTGAATGAAATCGTAATCAAGACAGTCTCAAAACATGCATGTACTAAAGCTACTTGCAATGTGCCATAAACCAATGACCATATACTATATAGATAAATGAATGCATGGAGAATAAGAGAATATACTACACGTAATATACCAAAACCATGATAATCCAAATACCAAATACCAAAGATCTTGATAGATCATAATCTGAGTCTAAACCAAATAACCTAAAAGGGGTTCCGATAAAACCAAACCATGTGTTGGGTCACTAGGGTCGTCTTCACCTATTAATGTGACTTGATGATTGGGTACTTGAGATTTATTGGGCAAGTATATAGCACCTTCGCCTAATGGCAGTCATCACTGGATAACTAGTGTCCCTTTGCCTAATGACGGTCATCATTGAGCAAGTATATAACCCCTTCACCTAATGGCGGTGATCACTAGACAACTATTGTTCATTTGCCTAATGGCAGTCATCATTGAGCAAGTATATAGCCCCTTCGCCTAATGGCAATTATCACTGAACAACTAGTGTCCATTTGCTTAATCGTGGTCATCATGGGATAACTATGTAGCCCTTCGCCTAATGGAGGTCATCATTGGAGAAATATGTAGCCCCTTCACCTAATGGAGGGCATCATTACACAAATATGTAGCCCCTTTACCTAATGATGGTTATAACACATGTACCAACCCACTTTAGGGTATATCATACCAAATCCACGTTTACAAATCTAGTACAAAAATCCATGCTCTTGTACAATAAAGTAACTACTATATAAGTATGTCATGTGAAGGATATCCGTATGTGCTAACTCATAAATAGTTCCAAAATCGAAGATAAATCACATCTAAGGACCAATTGCAAATTTGGAAGTACAAATATTAGAACCAATCCAAAGTCATATATGATGCTCATAAAAGTGAAATTGACTCAAGCCGATTACTACTAATAACAACTAAATAGCCCAAATGTTGCCCAATACTTATGAAGAAGTCCAAGTGAAAAATCCTTTGAGAACACCAAAGTAAATCATGCCAAGGATAACATGCTTAAGCCATGAGATAATCTCCAAAAGGTGCAAGGTCAATGTATTACACATGAATTCCAAGATCATAACAAAAGAATCAATAGAATTACTCAATTTTTTATAAGCCAACATATATTTTGAAGGAATTCACTAAAAAGAACAATAACCTTATCCAAGGAATCCAAAGGCATCCAAGAAAGCATGTAAATAGTAAGAGAAAACTGAAAGAAGCATTTTATCAAACATAGAGAGTGCAAGAATGAAGGAACTTAAGGGAAATCAAAAGGGAAAACCTAATTTCACTATAAGAAACCTTTCAATCCCTACAACACAAGTAAATCAAGCTCCCAAACTCCTTCACATATGTTAAAAGACCATCCAAACCATTCCACAAGCTCCAATAATAAGAACACAATTCCATAACCCAAGAGTTCATAGCAATCAATAAGGAAATTAGTAACCAACATTCTCACATCATGAAAATATCAAGAAGTCAACATTATAAAAGGAAATGGAGATGAATCCACCAATACATAGCTTATGAATAACAAATCTAAAATCACGCAAAGGGAAAGTATACATAAAATGTATATATCCACTCACCAAAAAATCTTACACTTGACCTTGAAGAAAATCCTCCACCAAAGGCTTCTTCCCTTCACCAATCCCTCCTTCCTCTATGAGAAAAAAGGTATTTCCATGGTTAGAACACAAAATTTATAATAAAAAACTAAGTTCCATAGACATCTAGACTAGATATAGGAAGAAAAATAATTATTCTACCATGTTACCAAAGTTTGGGAGTGAAACTTACTAAATTGGGGAAAAACTCCCTCTCACTCTCCCAAGCTCTTTTAATCTCTCTAAACTTTACTCTTTTTGTTCTAAATGACATAAATTAGGGTTTAAAAGAGTTATAACTTGTCCAAGATGAAATCCAACATGTGTGGGGATCAAATGGGCTAGTGTAAGGTTGAAAAAGAGGCAAAATCGCCTTCCTGTGCCAGTTGGAGTGCTCTAGATCTCATTAGAGCACTCTAGGGGGTATTGGAGCGCTCCAACCTTAAATGGAATGCTCTAAGGAGAGTTTTTCATAATGTTTTACAGTCCCAAGCTTCGGTGGAGCACTCCAAACCAATGGTGGAGCTCTCTAACACAAAAAGGAGTGCTCGAACATCTTCAGCACAAACACCTTGTGATAGTTCAGTCATAACATTGGGCCCATAACTCAGAATTGCTTGCCATTTATTTTGTTGGAAAGTAGAATTCAAGATATTTTCAATGAGATTGGCTTGAACTCTAATTCTTTTGAGATTGGTACAAGTGTGACTATGAAGTTACCATGAATTTGTGGGTCTGTCAACACAAATACCTTGTAGGAGAATTGGCATAACTTCTTTTAACTCATAATTATACATTGTGTAATGCATTGGAAAGTAGACACATAGATCTTTCCAATGATATAAAGCCTGTAAGCTAATTCATATAGGTCTAATACAGTTTTGCTCGTGAAGTTACCTTAAATATGCATTTGGGAAAACTTTGGAACATGATGGACAGGGCTGTCAATTATCCGATTTTTATCCAATATCTGGTTCATATTCAATTTGAAAAAAGAAAAAATGGATTAATCTATATCCAATTCATTAAAATATTCGATTCAAAAAGTAAATATCGATCTTTAAACAATCAAATACGGATATATGTTCATCTACTCCGATAAATATCTATCCGAAAAAATATTCAATATATATATATATATATATATATATATATATATTATCTAATCAATATGAAAGACTAATATTATATAATTTATAATTATTAGCCACATATTATGTAACAGAACCCCATTTTTAAGGTTATGGGTACCTATTTTTATTTTACAATATTTTTACAATCTTAACCTTTAGAATAATTGTTCTGTCTGGGATTTAGTATCCAAATGATGTCTAGGACACTAGGGGACGTCATATGGAATAAATGCTGAATGGTTTCTCATCCAATAGTGATTGTCTCCATGTGCTTATGGTTTTAACCATAATCATTAAGAATTTATGATTGATTATGTGATAGACTAAATTGAATATAGTACTATCTAACACTTTCAAATTCAAGGGTGTTATTGTAATTATGCAATTATATATTTAAATACTATGTGCGTTCTTCAAGAGACATCCCACCACTCACTCTAGACACAACCCTTTTATTAAATTAAACTCATTGATTTCCCTTCTTCTCAACTGGGCACAACCCTTCGATTTGTTATAACATTAGGACCCAAGAAAGAGAGAGATGGAGGAGAAATGGGGACTAGGTCAGAGAGAGAGAGAGAGAGAGAGATTGACGAGAGGTGGGACCTAGAGGAGTGGAGGAACAAGGGCGAGAGCATGTACCGAAGGTAGGATGGTGAGGAATTCACCATGGAGCAGCATGTGCCGCTGTATAGAGCTTAGGTATATAGAGTTGGGGATGATGACAAGGTTGTATGCTGAGTCGGTACCGGCATTTTTGGAAGGTGCTAAGAAATTGTTTGTTGGGACGGAGGACATGATAAGGCAAGTCTTTCAATTTCACCTTCTTTTTCCTCCTCTTTTTTGTCCCTTTCTATGAAATGATGGTTTTTTTTTTAATTATAGAAATTTCATACTATTCATTTGTCTTCCTTCAATTTGAAAACCTTTTTTTTTAGTTTCAACAGGATAGTCATTACCATGGTTTTTCTAAATTTTAGGGTTTAAACTAGAGCCGTTAATTAGGTAATAGCTTTATTTATTTTTTAATTTTTTTATTAGGCTAATGAACGAGATATCTGATGTTTGTATCCAATATTCATTCAGTTGAATGAATTCAAATTCAAATCATATCTGTAAACATCCAACGAATATCGGATCAAATTCGAATCTGATCTTTTTTTTTAACAGAACAAATACGAATGCAGGCATATTCAATTTGTAATCGCTCTGTTGATAGCCCTAATGACAAATTCTGGGTCCAACTTGGGTTATACACTTTTAATTTGGTCCAAAAGGGTCTAACCCACTTTATGGTCTATATAAACTTGTGTAATTTGAAGTGTTACAACTTTTGGCTCATGACAGTCTAGATTGGGCTAAATGGAATAAGAACAATTCCTTGAAATGTAGGCCCAAGACTCATAGCCAGTGGATAAACTGGTTGGCTCGAGTTCAGCCACATTACAACCATCTATGGGAGGAATTAGGGATTAGAGAGTGTATTTCCTCTTCAAGTTCATCATGCCCATGGACCGAGAAATTCTGGCCGCAACTGCTTGTTTTTTGTCCACTTCTTCAAATTCCTTCAATTCAGTTACAGCCTAATGTCCCCATGAAGAGTTTTCCCTATGGTGTGATTATCAATATCCTCCTCGCCTTCTGTGATGTGAGGTTTCCTAAGGATGCCCTAGTCCTCAAATAGGGCATGCAAATCGATTGGAACTTGATTGCACGGATGGAGCGTGCCTACGAGATTTTTGAGGCATGGACCACGACAACCACAACAGGAACACAAGCAACACTAACCGCTCCACATGGTGATGCTCCACACTAGGAGGATCCCACAACACAGGATGTCCCTCCTACTCTCGAGCCGACTGGTGACATCCCTAGCTCATCACAAGCCCCTATAGGCAATGATTTTTTGCCCAACATTCCAGACAAGAGCTCACCTCTCTATACCCTGTGGCTTTGCATGTCACAGATTTTATGGAACATGGACAAGTTGGCCAACAAGGTCAACATGATGGATGAGCGGTTAGCGCGGATCGAGTGCTACCAGGACCCTTCAGCACATGTCCCTCCACTGGTTCCATTGCAGTTTCGTGACGGTGCTTCGGATAATGTGGGCGAGGCTACTAATTAGATTCTAGTTATATCTGTATAGGATCTGTTTCTTTTTTCGTTGCTCATATGTATTGTGTCATTGTACCCCCTCTCTCTTTTATCTCTCTAGCTCATGTGTCTATTTCTACTATTTATCTTTGTCATACATGTGTTTCTTTCCCTTCACTATCTCTTGTTCTATGACAAAAAGGAGGAGAAGTGGCCATTAAAATAAGGGGAGCTTTTGGATTTAGGGGGAATAAATCCATGGTTTTTATCTTTTGGGTAATTGAACTAAAATTGCAAACTTCAAATTTTTTTACTCAATTGATAAAAGGAAGTGAAGAAAGAATGTTCAATGTAATGAATTAATTAATTTGTGCTCATGATCATTACCTCATACTCTTTTGCATAAATTGTTCAATACTTTGTTCGGCTCTTCTCTTAAGCATTTTCATTCATGATCACATCATATGCCTGCTTATGTGTGTGTTTATTATTTCACATTTAACTGTGCTAAAAATGGCTCAATGAAGGTATGTTGGTTATCAAATGTGTTTTCAGTTTGTCATGCCTAGCACATGTCCTTTGAAGAGAGCAAGGTTGTGAAGATTCCGGGCTTGAGGAAAGGGGGAGTGCCAAAGTCTTCATGATGAAGTCAATATTGTGGAACAAGGTTATGGAGTCCTGTATTTTCATTTTCAAATCATTGTACTCCATTCATGTATTTTATGTTTTTGTCATGGAATTCCCAAAGGGGTAGATCGTAAATGTATATGTTGTAAATTCAGGAGTAGGAAAATACATGGTTCATAGACTAGGCTATGACTTGTTGTACCTAGAGTCTATGAGGTTCTTGTGTCTATAATATGTGAAGATCATACTCTTGAAGACCAAGAAGACTCCAAAGAAGCAAGCTGGGATCATGCAAGGACCAAAGCTTCATGTGCACACCTCTTGTGTGCCTCCGCATCTACAAAGGTAAGTGAGAGTAAGAAACATGTAAAAGAAACCCTCTTGGCCCCCAACACCGCTTTCTTAGGAGTTAGAATGGCCTTAGAGCCTTTTCCCAAAAACTCTTGGAAAGTGGAGCACTCTAGGGGATTTGAAGTGCTCCAAAGGTGTTGAAGCGCTCCAAATAGGTTGGAGCGCTCCAACCTAAAATAGAGTACTCCACTTTTTCTCTGGACTTCTCAGTCTGAGAAAATTGCTTCTAGTGGAGTGCTCTAATCTGGGAGGAACATTTCAAATTTGAAATACAAATTCCGAATTTGTTGCCCGTTTTGGATGATTCTGATCCAAGTGTTGTGGGAAGACACAACCTCTATAAAAGACCAATTTTACTCCGAGCATTTGCAAAAAGGATTTTGGGCAAGGAGGAGATCTCTACAAACATCACTCTCTATATACTTTCACTAAGCTTCCTACGGAGAAGAATAAAGATGTTTCTCTCTCTTGAGGCCATGATTGAGTTCTTCTTTGCAAGAGAAGAGAGGAGGAAGGTCAAGGATGGTGCATCTTCACCTTCTAGCTAACAAACTCCCAACCTTAGGGTTGAGGTAAAGATTTTGCTTCACACCTTGGAGTTTGATTATATAGTAGTCTATCTTATGGTTGTATTGCATATTTTGACCACTACTAATGAATCTTTAGAGATTACATCTCCATGAGATATTGCCCCTTTTGAGTTTCACTTATATTTACCTACATAGAGGCTTACGGTTTTGTAACTACTTGTTTACTTGCCTACTCCAGAGGCACTCACACATTCCCTTTTATGGAAGTAGAGACTAACCTACCATTATATTTGGTTATTGAGTGTCACTCTCTACACCGGGACTTAGCTTCCCTTGGTGATTATTTTGATATATTTGGCTATTGAGAGCCTCACCATATCTTGGGACATTGTTCCCTTGGATTGTACTAAGCATACCATCTTCGGTTATTGAGAACCAACTTGGTATTTAGACCTTTCATTTGTTAACGATCAGAGACGTTGTGTGATGACTTGTAAAATCTTGGCTCAGAGATAACTAAGTTTGTGCTTGCTAGAGACACCAAGTACGAAACCACCCTTATCAATGGTCAAAGACACCTTTTGACTTTTTGTAAGACCTTAGTTAGGACACAACCAAGGTCGTGCTTGTCAAAGACACCAAGCACATTGTATAAGACCTTGGCTCAGAGAAAACTAATGTCGTGCTTACCGGAGACACCAAGCACGTTAAAATTAGGTTTGCTCATCCTTTTATAATCATTGTGATTTATTAATAAATTGAGTAGTTGAAAGTGGACGTAGACCCTAGTTTGGTCAAACCACTATAAATTGTAAGACCTTAGTTAGGACACAACCAAGGTTGTGCTTGTCGAAGACACCAAGCACGTTGTATAAGACCTTGGCTTAGAGAAAACCAATGTCGTGCTTACCGGAGACACCAAGCACGTTAAAATTAGGTTTGCTCATCCTTTTTTAATCATTGTGATTTATTAATAAATTGAGTAGTTGAAAGTGGACGTAGACCCTAGTTTGGTCGAACCGCTATAAATTCTTATACTGTGGTGTGTAATTTTTGTGTGATTATCACTGACATTTTCATACTTGCAATCCTTAGCACTTGAACACCAAACACATTAATTAAGTTGAATTAAAACTAAACAACAACAATCTACTTAATTAAAATTTAAAAGGGGCAAAAGAATTAAAATTTTAATTAAATCCTTTTCACCCCCTCTAGGATTACGCATTTAGAATTTCAATTGGTATTACAGCAAGGTTGCTCTTATATGGCTTAACAACCTGAGCTAGATCCTAACCATGAATCCTAAAAAGAATTAAAAAAAACCAGTAACTAGAGAATCCTTAGATGGAGAAGGAAGAGTCAATATGTCAGTTAATATACCTCCATTATTTAATGGAAGCGATTATGGCTATTGGAAGTCTCGCATGGTGATCTTCCTAAATGCCTATGACCATAGGGTATGAGGGTTGGTTACAGATAGATATAAGGTTCCTGACAAACCTCGTAGTGAGTGGACCACAACTGAGGGAGATGCACACAAGTTCAATTATAGGGCATTGAATTCCATTGCCAGGGGATTTTCTCCCGATGAATTTAGGCGGATATCCCACCTAAAGACAACAAAGAAGGCTCACGAAGGAACTAATGCCATGAAGATGTGAAAATTGCAAATTTACACTTTATAATTTGAGGCACTAAGGATGGAAAAAGATGAGGAAGTATCTCAATTTCATGCTAGGTTCTCTAATCTCGTAAATTCATTGAGGAGCTTAGTTGAGGAAATAAGTTAGACTAAGGTCGTGAGAAAAGTACTTAGATCTCTTTCCAAAAGGTTTAAACCTAAAGTAACGACCATTGAAGAGAGCAAAGATGTTGGAACAATTAAGTTGGAAGAACTAATTGTCTCCCTTCAAACCTATGAAGCCTCCATCAAATAACCCACCAAGAAAAAGGGCATTGCCCTGGATGAACCTTTGGGATCTAATGAGGAAATCGATGAAGAATTAGCCCTAGTGGCTAATCAGTTCAAGAAGTTTTTTTAGGAAAAATGCTAGAGATTTCTCCAAGAACAAGTATGTTAGGAAATCCTATCCTGACTATAAGAAGAAGAATGATTCTTCTAAGGAACCTCCCATTTGCTATGAATGCAAAGGGGGAGGTTATATTACCGAGGATTGTGGCAATAGAAGGAACAATAAGTACAAGCCAAGGGGCAAAGCCATAGCGGCTCCTTGGGATGATGATTTCGAAGAATTTGAACAAGAAACCCAAAGTAGTGAGGAGGTCAGACACCTCACAAGAGATCAAATCATTTATGACCTATGGATCTCCCTTGAGTTCATCTAGTGATCAAGAAGACTCAAGTAGTGAAGGTGATGGAGAAGAAGGAAATGAGGACATTCAAAGTGCATTTAATAGGCTCTACACTCAAAGTGCTAAGATGGAGAAGCAAAACAAACAACTTAGGAAAAATTACAAGGAAATGGTACAAAAGATAAACTCCTTGGAGGACACAATCTCCTATCTCCAAATAGAATCTCCCATGGAAAGTGCTAAGATCAAAGTGTTTTCCATTGAAAACTCCTTACTTCACAATGCTAAAGAAAAATTGAACCTAAAGATCACTTCTCTTGAAAAGAAACTTAGTGAAGCCAAAACTTTTCAATTTCTTGAAAAATAAAGTAGTAGAATTAAACAGGAAGAACTTCTTGAGGATAATGAAAAATTATCCATTCAACTCCTAGAACTTAAAGAAAAACTCAAGGTTCTGGAGAGCAGTGACAAAGAGACAAGGTGTGATGACTCTCTTGTACTTGTTACGCCTAGAAACCCATACCAATAGGGCCATGAATTTCGGTACGTGACATTAACACATCACTTCACTTTTCATTCATTCATTGTTAACCTGTATAAATTTTTTTACTTTCTTTACATTCATACGCAAGAGAATAATGCATTGATCACTTTTCAATAATTACATAATTAATCACATTCCCATAAGTCTGACTTATATAAAATCCCATAACTCATAAACCATAGTCCTATAAATAATCCATAAACAATGCCTAACATTTCCATTCAATTAAATAAATAGTCTGACATAATCCAATCCATCAACTGAAATCAAATACTTAAAATCCCTAACTTATTACATTCCTTGAAATTTAAACCGAAATAACTATAATGAAGTAAATAAAGTCTTTAATCCAAATAACTGAAATTAACAAGTGTTCAGTCTTTAACTGTCTCTATCTGGATCAGCTAATCTGGGAACTCCTCATCATCTATAGTGTCAGATTGGCGTAAGTTTGACGAACTTAGCAAGAAAACAGTAAACTATGGAAATAGTGGATCAAGTCTTAGCAAGATTTCAGAAACTAAACAAATACTTTTCTGTTTACAATTCAATATGCATAACAGTTCATAAATCAATCTTATACATTAGTAGACATTTAGTAAAAATTACAATTTCATGTACATAATGAAAACCAGTGATAACATATACTTTTGCATTTACAGAATTAAACAAATCAGATCATAGTTCATATCATAGCCAAAATGGAACAAAATAGAACATAACATATACCTATTATTAAGCGAGAAGATATAACAGTTCCTACCATTTAAACCCCGATGAGAAGGGTCTAGTTCACATCATTTAAGCCTAGCTGATAAGGGTCTAGTTTGCACTGATTATACCTAGGTGATAAGAGTTATTGCTACCTCCTATGTGGCAAGCAGTAAGGACCTATAACAGTTCACATCGATTTTACCCAGCTGAGAAGGGTTTCATCAATAATTTTCCTAGATGGGTAAGGTAGCTTTTCTAGTAGTAAATATCATTCTCTTGCACTTTCAATCAAATCATATATTTCATATAGACAACATATAACAATCCTTTATATTACTCAAGTCAAAATAATATATAAGAACATGTTTGTTCCAACTAGGCACATCTATGGAACATGTTTTCAAAACATATCAGATTTGTCTAGAACAATACTCTTGGGAATCACTAATGATACAATGTAAAAATCAGTATCTTTTTTTATAAAATAGATTTTTAAGAACACTAAGAGTAAATTGAAGGATTATATATACATATATAACTTCTTATAAATCAATAGATCATTACTTCTAAAATTATTTATAGTATCAAAATAATTTTTAAATTTACCTTTACAATTTTAAGACAGACACCCAGTGGAAAAATGGCCATAACTTTCTCTACAAAACTCATATTCACTCGCCATTGAAATCTCACACAAATAATCTTAGAGGGGAGGGGGTGAATATGATTTATTTAAATTAATTAGCCCCTTTTTAAGTTTACCTTGTTTTGGTTATTAAATCCTTTTGCAATTTGTTCACCTAAGTGATTGTGTGCTTCAATGTACCTACTCAAGTACACTATCAAGTATATGTTAACTAAGAGTAGTATAGAAATATAGCAATGGAGATACAAGAAATCCCACAATCATAAACCACAACACAAGATTTATAGTGGTTCAGCACTCGGGCTTACGTCCACTCTTCTAAAACTCACTATCGAGCTTAGGTATATTTTATTTTGGTACTATTACAACCTAGATCAATATACAAACCCAACTATTTGCTCACAACCAAACCAAACTATAACACTCAGTGTCTACGACGAGTGTGCACTACCTCTAGTGTCTTCGACGGAGGTTCTCAAGTTCCTAGTCTCTCCGACAGAAGCAAAGCAATAGTAAAAATGAATATGGATGCAAATTAATAAAATGTCAAGCAAATATTACCACAATATGGTTGATGTTGCTAGTTGCTCAATATGTGGGATGCTCCTTGTTGAGCATATGTGCCTTATCTACCCATAAACTCCAAGTACTTGGCTCTAGTCCTCTTTAAGCTCAGCCAAATGTGAGTCCCCCTAGGAAAAAATGCTCACCACAACCTCTCCTCAATATTGTGACTGTTGCTTAATAAGCGAGAAGAAAACAAGAGAGAGAAGTGTAGTATGCTAGCTACTAAAACTCAATAATCTGAAGGCAATGAAGGTTTACACAGTAGAGAAGGCTCTCAAGATAGTATGCCTCTTAGCTCTATAAAAATAACTTGGAGTCTTAGAGTTTTTTTTACCCTAAAGGGAAAGATCCATTTTATAGTGGGGAGGAGCATCCTTGGCCTTCGGATGACCATATGGAAATTAAGGAGTGTTTTTGGGCCTTTAGATGAACCAAAACGGGGTTCAAAATTCAAAACTCTCGCTTAAATTTTCATGATTTTTTTTAAATTGCAATCGATTGCGAAAAGCACAATCGGTTTGGGATTCCAGTTTTACTCCAAATCGATTTGGCCTTTTGAAATCGGTTTGGGTTTTGGACAGTTTTAGAAAACTCATGCCCAAATCGATTTGGGGCTATGGGTTTGAGTCTCGACTGAGAGATTTTTGGTCCAAAATCAGTTTTGAAATCGATTGCACTTTTTCCAATTGGTTTCGCTATAATTTTTCTGTAGTTTTTGCCTTTGGACAGTGATCCTTCAACTGTCATTAGGCATTCATTTAAGGGCATTCTTAGGGACCCTAAACCATGTCCATAGTTGATTTTAGGCACACAATATGACATGATATGCATGATGTACACCTTCCTTGGAGTGCTTCTTCCTTGTGTTTTACCATGGTCTTTGGTCCTTCTTGGCTTCATGATTCGAACTTGTGAGCTCACATAGGACACTTACAAGACTCCTAGCACTAC
>JAOXJP010125532.1:0-13740 GCA_025762735.1 Platanus orientalis | reverse complement strand
ACAAAACTTTCAAACTTCTCATATTTTCTAAGAAAACAAGGTTTAGAACATGAAGGATCCTTTAAAAATTTTCAAACAAAGCTCTAAGATCTTAAATAAAGAACAAAACGTGTAAACTTTATGTGATTACTTGCCTCTTATTGCTGAAAATTTGATTCCCAAATCTTGTTGTGTTCTTCCTTCTTTTCCTCTCCAAATCCCCAAAGTTTTCTTCAAACCCTAGTTTTTCTCTTCAAAATCTCTTCTTTTGTAAAACTTGTTTAAAAGATCTTCTTTCTTATGAGTTTCTATGTTTTTATAAGCCTAAATAGCAACCATAATTCACAATTTCGTATTTAGGTAGGTCTTTAGTAAAAAAAGTCCTTAAAATTGTGTTAAAATCATGGTTGTACAGAATTTTCTGCTTTGATGACGTCATCCCGCTAGAATTTTTCCAACGCAAACACTCGGTGGGAAAACGGTCATAACTTTCTCTACAAAACTCAAATTCACTCACCGTTTTATTTTATTGAAAACTAAACTTCAAAATATTTTCAAATCAATAAGGTTTGCTCTCTAATTCGTTCTATGTTTTTATTCATGTATTTTTAAAGTTACCTCAAAATCTACTAATTCATACTATATTAGACGACAGACACATTTTAGAAAAATTATCATAACTTCTTCTAGAAAACTTCAATTCACTTATCGTTTGTCGCATTAGAAAGTAGACTCATAGATATTTCCAAGCATATATTATTTGTAGGGTAATTCCTATGAAATTGATATATATTGACTTATGAAGTTGTGTCATCCGTCTAGGACAGCTTCAGAAATTGTCATGTCCTTGACCCTTTTTTTTCCTTGCTTAGTAAATTGCCTTTAACTTTTTCGTTTGATGTCTATTTTGCTCATTATTTATTGTGTAAGACTCTAAACTTTCATGTCTATCCAAAGGTAGAAGTTTTACTCTCAGGTTCTTTCTACATTTTCGTTGGTGTCTTTCTAAAGTTATGCCAATGATCAGATCAACATATGTGTATTTTATTGGTCCTATGTATGTATAAAACTTATGTGACATGTAATAGCATTCTAAGTGTGATATGTATACAATAATATGTGCATCATGGTGCAGGGTGTTACAGATAATGCCTATCCTACTAAGGATACTTTATACATTTATGGAAGGTGCATGATATGACTTGATATTTGTGCATCCATGGACGACCTATAAGGGCATTGTATGTCGTGCCTACCTCAATGATAAAGAAAGATGTCAAATCCTCTATATGCCCAAACTTTGTTTTCAACTTGATAGAGATGAGAGAACACTGTTCATTTGATTGAAGCCTTGGATAACAAGGTTGCTAGGTCACAACTAGGAAGGTTCGATGCCCAGATATGTCAAGGTCCTAGCTGAAAGTATGTTAACCGTGGAACCACCATCGATCATAAACCTAAAAATGGATTGATCATCAATACTGCCTATGATGAATAATGGTCTATTATGGTGTGGGTCATCTGAGTATCTATTGAGGTCTTCAAAAGTGACCGTTGGCATGCGAAGGCCTTCCTGTGTTGTTGTCTTCCAAGAAGCTCTTGCTATTTCATCATTATTGGTGAACCCGTTTGGGTTATTAAGTGTATATACCAAGGACCTCCTGAGTTCAGGTGGTATACGGAGGGCGTCATAGATACTTAAGAGATCCACATCTTCTTCAAGTGTGCCAGCACATTATGAGGAGTGGTATTATCCATCTTCTTTATGACTTTATTGTGTTCACTCTAATGGAGGCTATCTTCATTGCATAGCCTGTTGATTGGCAGTAGAACCGCGAGGAGGTATTTGCTTCCCTAACCTTAACTTGACCTACTAGGCCTACTGCTTTTGTAGTTGTACCCCTAAGACTAGGGTTGTTACCTTCTACTTTGTTACATTTCATGTTTCCATGTATTGATCCAAAGATGATGCCGTATCAGAAAACTCTTCCTCATGTGCGGTAACAAATGTCCTTTTTCATCTTCTGAGTCTTTGGAATTTGAAATTAAGGCTTGTATATCTTGAAAAATTGAATACTCATTTTATAATTTCCAAGAATTAGGGTCCAATTCCTCTTCATCGACAATTATAGAGGTCTCACTACCACTCACGTCTACATTCAATTGGTCCTAAGGTAGAAATTGAAACATTTCCTAAGGTATTGAGGATCATGTCTATATGCCCTCTGTCTCCTGTAGAAACACTCAATAAGCATAGGTCACAAGGATAAATGGCAGGTTGGTAATGTTAAGTACCAATTGAACGCTTTCTCCATCAAGAATAATGGCTACAATAGAAGGAGTAATTGATGAGCCGTTATGGGCAACCCGCTTTCCTGTATGAATTGCTCTCTGTGATTATGTGGATCATCATTGCCTATATATAAGGTGAAATATGGGAGCTGATAATTTTCTGGGAAGTGAGTAAAATAAATATCATTCTTGATAGGTTGATGTGTATCGTTGAAGCACCTCAGGTCAAGGACCTGGGTGATAATTTGGTCAGGGGAACCTTCCAGTCGCTCATAGGTTAGTTACTACTCAGGCTGCCATAAGGGATCATCATGACATGTATCATATCCTTCCATTTCATATCACATGTGTTCATGAATGACCATTTCTATCATTTCATCCCATGTATGTATGGAATAAGGTAAGTCCATATACTAATCCAAGGCGGATCCATCCAGGGAGAGCAGAAACATGCATAGTAGTAAGGCGTCATTATTCATTACTTCCTGACATGTAATCATGTATCTAAACAAATTTTTGCGAGGACAATCATACATTCTTGAGGTGAAGATGCCAAACTAAGAGATCATGTAACCAAGAGGGAATGGTTCCCTATAGACCAACTGTACACATGGGAAGGATCTAAATCAAAACCTTCTGAGTACATTCTCTAAGAATGGGTGCCTTTCGGGTGGTATTGGCAAGCTAGCAAGGGTTGGAGGATGAGGAGGAAAAACATGTATGGGTCGCTTTAGACCATTAAAGATTGTGTATGGGAAGTAGAAGACCTCACTTTAGACCATTCTTATTCATGTCTTGATAGGTGAACATCCTATCGGTGTAATTGATGCTTACCCAAGAGGTTAAATATGGTCTTGGATGTTGGCCTTAACGGAAATTTTGTCTGGTTAAGACCACATTACATGTGACAACAAGGTCATGAGAACCATCATCGTTTAAGCCATTAGAGATCAACTCTTTTGGCATGAATTCTTCTAATGTGATAAGAAATTGTAGAGACTATTCCAATAAAACGATAGGCTACACCACTAGCTTGTCTATCTTAGCTTTTGATTTCTTCCATTTCTTCTTTATGACCCTTTTAACCATAATGGTCATCTTTTGGGATGCTTGACCACATCACATTGGGCAAGGTTGAAATTTGCTTTTTACGAGTGGCTTTACCTTCAAAGATGGTCGATTCACCTACTTCATTAGAGCTAGACTAAGCAATTGATTGGCCTTGATCCTCATTGTCCTTATTAATGAAGACAAAATTTGTTAAAGTGGGCTTTATATCTGCATTGAGCTCTACCATCCCCTTATCAAGTAAATCTTGTAACTTATCCTTGAATACAAAGTATTCACGGAGGGTGTGCCCCAATAAGTGATGATATCTGCAATACTTAGGATCATCTATCTTGTCAACCTCTTCTGGCCTTTTGAGTGCGGGTAGCTCTATGTCTCCTAAACCTATGGTTTGCTTGGAAAGGCTTTCGATGTCATTTTCATGGAACATGTATATACATTCCTAACTTTCTTTCATAGATGGCCTCCTAGGAGGCACCCCTTGACCTGATGGATTTTTCGGGGCTTCTTCTATAGGCTTCGTGACAATGAGTTTGGTAGGTGGCTTCTTAGTCCCTACCATAGCATATTCCATCTTATTAATGGCCACCTTGCTTCTCCTTTCCCTTTTGTGTTCAAGCAATCTCTTCTTGAGATCATGGGCCTTAGAGATCAAGTTATCAAACTCTAAGAAGGTTTGAGGAAGAAGATGAAGGAATAGATCATAAGATATGTTTATCAAGAAAATGTCGATGAGTTCTTTGATGGGGAAGACATGCTCGCAGGAATATGTGAGGTTCTTCCATTTCTTAATGAAATTGACCAAGGACTTGTTGTCACACTGTTTCTCATTGACCAACTTATGTACCTTGACTAGCCTATGCACACTCCAGAATTGGTGGATGAATATTTGTTTCATGGACTCCCAATTCGTGATTGAATAAGGTTTTGAGATTGGAATACCAAGTAAAGGCAGCTCCATCCAAGGATTGGACAAACAACTTTAGTAGTAGTTTGTCCTAATGTATGATAGATACACACCTTGACTCAAACTGGGCAATGTGTTGCTAAGGGCAAGATGATCCATTGAACCTATTAAAGTAGGGTTGCACATACTTTGGTGGAAAGGGCACCGAATCCACATGTGGAGGTAGGGCTTTCTAGTTGGGTAACCTCTTATGGACTCTTATTCCTTGTATTCCTAAAGCATATCCACCATCATAAAACGTATAGGCATAGTCTATAACTAGCATAGTAGGTTGCATATACAACCATTATGGAGGCACAAAAGAATTTTGGGCGTAACCGCCTTGGCCATATGCCCATTGTGGAGAAGGTTTTTATAAGGGAGTCTCTTATAAATAGTATCCCTATTGAGGATGTCCCTATTAAAATGGTCCCTGTTGTGGATTTTCCAATAGAGGTCTATATGGGATAAAAGTGCTTGGAATAGTACCAAAATATAGGGCCACCCCCTGCATTGAAGCTAGGATATATTCAAGTGTATATTGAGGATACACCCCTAGCCCCGAATTTTGGATAGTTGGCCTTGGAGACTCTGTTGTTGGACGAATCATATTGGGAGGAGCTGCCCCTACCTGCCACTATAAAATCCCTAACGTTAAGGTTATCATCATTTGGTTAATTAGCCAAAGGTGGGTTTGAAGCCTCTCCCTGATTAGTCCCTATTATTTCTAGTGGCTAAGATGTAGAAGTAGCCTTGATTATGGAAGCTGGTCCAGATTTTATATGAGGATTAGCCTCAGCCTGGGATCACATATGAGAATAGTGTGGTGGTGCTTCATAAATGGGTAAACCCCAAGAGGATTGCCTTGGTATTCTGAAATTTCATGCCAAATGAATCTTGGTCATCATGCCGATAGAATTGATAACATAAGGGCATGATCCGGAAGAGCCCAGAGTATTAGATGAGACCTCTTTCTATGCCCCAGTGACCATAACTAATGCTTAGGGTTGTTTTTTGGGTCCAAATATCTTTCTATTTTTTGACATAGGGTGTATACCGTATACGTCTTTCAATATATGAAGGCAAGGATGGGTCAGACCTCTACGGATGCACCTACGGCATAAGTGCATTAACAAGAATTCCCCCAGTCTCTTATGTTATGAGAATGGCTTTGCGGATCTTGGCCCTCCTTCTTTGTGCCATATTCCTTCTCCATTTTTGTTTGGGAGAAAGAACCCTTCTTTTATGGGATTCGTCATTGCCCATGAATTTCTCAAGAGTTCGAACCTCATGAGGAGCATAAAATTTTGAAACTCTATGCTAACCTGAGCTTCTTACTGCCTGTGCAATGCATGGAGAATCCAAGTAATGAACCTATTGATCTCTTATTCTTGCTGGAATTTTCTTTCATCCATAGTCATGGTTCCCTTTTTATTAGGTCCAATTTTATTGTTATGATTATTTCTTTTCCTTTTATTTAAAACTAGATTGTCCATATCTTTGTTAAGGTCACTAGCTGTATAGAGGGCAATGTGTGTAGCCTCATGATGTTCTATGGGTCCCTCTAAGCTTTCTGGCATTCTAACTCGCTAAGGAGCATGTCTTCGCAAAGGGCCTCTACTTCGCGGATGGTGATTGGTTTGTGAAGGGTCAGTGCTTCACGACGATGAATTGCCTTATGGTGCAGCCTTGACTTGTGATGAAGCCTGGACTCGCAAAGGAACATTTGTTCATGAATGAGCATTTGTTTATGAAGGAGTATATAATCGCAAAGGAGCTTTAGCTCATGATGGTGTGTTAGCTCACGGTGGTGCATTGGCTCATGAAGGAGCTTCGGTTCACAATGCAGTGGGCGATTCACGATGGCACCCTGGATTGTGAAGAGTTGGTGCCTCGCGATAAAGTCTTGTTTCGTGATGGAGGTCTCTTCGCAACAATCTCGGGATCCATGTTTTTTCTAGAATCAAAGTTTTCCACATGTGAATTTAGTGTATCTTTCAATACTTAATTCTGGAGTGTTTGTCCAACTTTCTTACTATGCCTTTTCCTAGAAATTTGGGCAGAGTTTCTCCTTTGTTTGCAACAAACCTAAAAGGAGGAAATGATCCCAATGCTATCAATAATGTGAGTATCATTTCCAATAGTTGCAGTGGCCTTCAAGGGCATGGAAAAAACTATTTTTAAAGCTTGGGATTGCAAGACAGTTTCGTCTCTAGGAAGGGTGCTCATATCCTTAGCTATAGAAGATTGCAACAGTGCAACCACATCTCCTTTAAGGAGAGGGCATGCCAAATAAACCATAGTAGTGAGTGGACTTAGTAGTGTGGAAACCACTTCAGCCCATGTCTTTGGTCCCATGGTGACTCGTAGGGTAGCAGTAAAGGATCTCACGGTCGCAAACTTCTTAAGATTCCTGAAAATATATCAAAAAACTTATTAATACAATGGAACAAGAAGGGAGATGAGAGGAAAGTGATGTCCCACCGGGCATGCCAGAAATTTGTAACAACAAATTCCATTGTTCTTAGGAAACTTTGAAACTCAAAGTGTATAAAATTACCCAATCTTTAGATGGTTGGTTTATTATTTTATGTGGGGAACAATCACTCCAAATCTCTTAAAAGATACTTATTAATTATAGCTTTTACCAAGCCAACTTCTGATTTACTAATTGTTTCACAACTCATAAAGCAAGAATGCATAAAAGAAATATGAAGCTTTATTAAAATATAATATGAATATACAAGAACATATATATTACCTAGCCATGGCGTCGGCATCGAATCCATGAGCTTATGTCATCTCTATAGAGCTTTGTACAGGTTTAATGGACATGCTTGTAGTCAGAGATGATTGGCATGGACTTGAAGAGATAGTCATTGAGTAAGATGATGAAACCCATATGAGAGTTGAGGAGGGATAGAGAGCTCTGGCTGTCTGGGAGTATGCCAAAATGTGAGAGCAGCAACTTGAAAGCTTGAAAGCTTCTAAACTATGCCTGGAACGTGTAAATATTAGAGTTTATATAGACATTAGCAATTGGTTTCCTTCTAGGACCTTGTTGCATGTTTGGTGCCTTATTTTTAGCTTGCACTTCATGTCTATGTAGGAGACTTGATGATGTGGTAGCACATGATTGATTGTTGAAGAGTTTTGGATGCTTATGCAACTCTTTAGTTGTGAAGAATTTAGACTTCATCTCTACCTAATCCCTTGATATGTTAAATTTTGCAAATATGATAGAGTTGTATTTAAAGTAGGTTTCCTATTTAACACATCTCTTGCACATATTTCGAGACAAAATTTTTTTGTGTATGTGGGACTCTTTCTATTCACTTTCTAGGTATTTTTAAAATACAAAACCACTACCCTCATGATTCCTTGAGATTTATGCTGCTTAGAACAGAAATTTTTTGATTTTGAGACTGCTTATAGTGATGCACTTCCCTTTACGAAGCACTATTCATCCATCACGAAGAGAGCTCTTCGCAGTGCTATTATTTCATGTGAAGCTTGTTGATCTTCCTTCACGAGCCACGTGTCTTTTGCAAAGCCATAATTTTATGTGTGGCTTTGACTATTGATCGTGAACCACGTGTCCTTTGCAAAGCTTCATCCTTTACAAATTGCATGCCATCATGATGGTCTTTTATGTTTTGTTTTCATGAATCACTATTCATCATCATAGTAGGGGTAAATTAATAATTTCACAAAATTTTCCTGTCAATAGATACCAACAACATACATAGTCACCAATTACAATAAAAAACCAGCATTGTTCTCCAAATACATACATACATAGATAAATAGAGAGAGAGAGAGAGAGTTATACTTTTTTTTCGCTATGCTAGTGGAAAAAGGAGTTGAAGAAAGCTTACATGTTCTATAATCAGTTGAACAAGGGATCAATCTAAAGTTTACAAAGATGATTCAACTTTCAAAGTGAGAGGAAACTAACCTACAAAAATAAATAAATAAAACCAGCTTCAAATAATTGATTGAAACTGACAATTTATACTAGCCATTCAAGAAAAATTCTAGCAAACCAAATAGTAATCAATTATTATACTTCTAAATCTGTATGTTATAGACTAAATTTATACCTCATAATGCATCTATTGTGTATCAATCTCAGTCTTATAGCTGTTTTCCGTGTCACTAGATGCAACCAACAGTTGCAATAACAGCTTATAAAAGAATAATATATTACATGTTTAAGTTTTTATAGTGCAAATACAAAAAGTGCTTCAATAGATTCTCCCTCTATATATTTAATAGTCTACCACATATTCCAAGTCTCCTACTAGACAACATATGTGGTGCAAAGATCATCATCAGTTTTTTATCAATAAGATTATTATATTCACATTTTGATCTAAGTGAACCTCCAAACATAAACATGTCATTTTGAATCGACCATAACTCTTTACTACAAAATTCATCATGAAATAAATACTAGGGATAAAGCCGAGGACCCTATAGTCTGAGTAATTCAGGCAGTCATAGATTTTGTAGCATATAAAGGATTCTTAAACATTCATAAAACCTATGACCAATGGTCAAAGTAAATTAAAGACTAACTGGTGCAAAGAGTCTAACATTCCCTCATCTTCCATCAATTTGAACTTCCTTCATGTACGTTGATAATAAACATATCTATGATTTGTAAATGAGAAAAATGCAAAAAAGGTAAAGATTTAACTATATAAACCAAATACAATCATTAGTCTTTTTACTAGATTATCATCTTGAAGCTCCATATTTCCCAATGGACTAGACAGAACTTAGGAACTAGCAGATTTTAAATACACCGAAGACCAATAATGATTGCATTCACGAAATCATAAGTATTAATATAGCCTAAAAAGTGAACCCTGGACAGTTGACAAAAAACACCCACAATCAAGCATTTGTAGCATGAATTACGATAAATCATGAATCACTCCAATCCTCTCTCTCTCTCTCTCTCTCCCTCTCTCTCTCTCTCTATATATATATATATATATATATATATCAAATCCTTTTTAATGTTTGTCCCACATAGGTTTTATTTGGCTCCGGGCTTGTTAATGAACTGAACATGTGGGTTAGGTGGTCCATGGGTTAATGTTTACAAACCCAGACCTTGGCCCAATGGGCCTGTCACTCCAGCTTGGCTTAATTTGTTCATGTAAGGCCCATATATGGCTTCAAAGACTTAAGTAGATTTGTGAGCATGAAAGCACTTATTTGCAATTTATGCAAAATTTGGGTGCCTACACTTTCCCCACAAGTTATTTTTATGTAGAAGAGGTTTCTCATGTTCAAAGGTAAGTCTCATTTTGACTTTATTTAGGAGAGACCTAGATACCAAGTTTTTACATATATCTAAATAAATGTAGAACAACATTTAGAGCCACATCTGCCTTAGCTGTTGTTTCTAACAGTAGTTTTCCTTTCCTATGTACTTGTACAGTTTGAACATTTTTTATTGAAAGTTTTCATTTTCCAATTGTTGTAAAAAAAAATTAATTGGCAATTCATATATGTTGTTTGCGCTTTACCAACCAAGATTTTGATGACTAATAATTCGAGTTTGCTGTAAGGTTACAACGAATTACATTATAAGCATGTTATATTAAGTCCAACAGATAAGCATGCATCACTAGACACCCTAACAATCTAGCTATAGTTTGACCATAAAAAACAGTGAGTTCTCAAGCTTGTGAAAAATTCATAAATAAAAACTTATCAACAGATGGGGGATCAAGTCAAAAACACACACCCCAAACCCTAGATCTAATATAGCAAGTGGTCACCCTACTGCCCCTACTGCCTCAAGTTTGTAAATGGTTGTCGCTACCTCATTTTAAGTTTTGTGTCTAAAAGATGTCTTCAGTACTTGGGCCAGGCCAAGGTAAGCCCAACAATATCCCATACTTATGATCAAGCTTAAACTTGGGCCTATGGTTAGGCTGGGCCTTTTGAGCCGTTTTCAGGATCTGGCAAGTCCAGCCTGGCCCTACGTGCAGCCCTACTGAAAAGAATACCCAAGCAAGATTAGTTGGATGGAGACAATATACAATAAGGCGGTGCCAAATCATAAATTATGAGAGCTCAACAATTGGTGGAATTACTTACAGTTCCAAACAATCCAACTGATTGAACACTTTTTTATTGACTGTAATCCTTCTTTTACACAATGACCCGTAATGTATATCAGGATAGCCATTTGATGTGTAAAAATGCTCAGAAAAATAAGTTAATTTATGGGATGGCTGGACTCTCTCTCTCTCTCTCTCTCTCTCTAAAAGGACATTTCAAATTATTGAAGCTTCAATTAACTGGTATGTATGGAGGTGAGGCCCAATAACGCATTGTGGGCAGATGCCCCATGGTAGACTTTGCCATTAGGATAAAAACAATTAACAAAAGCGCTAAATAAGACATTGTTATTTATATTCGTAGATATTTTTCTGTCTTTTAAGTGTTCTCCATCTTATTCTTTTCCAAAAGTCAAGGAAGGATACAAAGAGAAGTGTACTATAGTAGTAGTACTAATTGTTGGAAACGGTTTCAAAAATTGCCCAGATATTTCTGTGCAAAATCTGATCGTTCAGCTATGTTTGAGCCAAAATAAAAGCGGGACCCATATATCATTTGAGGCGGGTCCACATGGATTCGTGTTTACCTCAATGAGGAGAACAATGTCGTATAGTTGGATGCTCAAAACCATTAATGGGTGAATCAAAATTTGTCTCTAAAGTTGCCTAGTTGAACACTGGTGAAACTGGTAAAAGTGTGTTAAATTTGAAAAGTCCCACATGGTAAATATAATTTATATGTTTGTTTTTGCCGTCAACTAGAAAAGCTGAAGCCAAAAGTGTTAGTGGAAACTTTTCCCATCAACTAAAAATTGCTTGATAGAAAAAGTATTATTTTTTTGGTCAGGTCGGAAGAAGTTGATGGAAAAAGTTTTTTTTGCCTCAAGTAAAAGTTGACACAAAAAAGTTTTAGTAAATGCTAAAAGTCTTACCTTTTCCGGCAACCCACCTGGTTGACACGAAGGTTTTTGGTGTCATGACTTACTGCATCAAGCTGCATCAACTAAAATATTGACGGAAAAGGAAGTTTTAGCGTCAACTAGTATACTTTTAGCGTCAACTAAAAGTGTTATTTCTTGTAATGAATTTGTCCATTTACACTTGTGTTGAACATAAGTTTGGGCCCCAAGGAGCACCACTTTTTTGTGAGTAGGGGAAGGCCTATATTTAAACACACACACACACGCTTGGCCAGGTTGGGTTGGGTAAAGTCAATAAGAAAAATAAAATATATTTTTGTTACTAATTTTTCTTTTTGACATTGTGGGGGTATCCATTCGTACGGTTTTACCATTTGGACCAAATAGACACACATGTGACTATTAAATCACCTCTATTAAACATGCTTGTTCTATATAGACATGTATGTGGCTATTTAATCATCCCCTTCCACACATGTCTATTCCGTACAGACGTATAGGTCGCTACTAAATTGAAACCTAATACATTTGTGTTTGTTCGAACACCAAAAGGTGTGTCCCTATGCCTGTTCCAAACATACATGAACAATCTATAAATAAGTGGTCCCTCCATCATTTCTTGCATTCAAAATTCAAATAAGGCATAAGCATCATAGTACATCCGTGTCAGTGTAAGAGAGAGATATAAGCACATAGATTATAGTGCTTCTTCTATGTGTGGATGATCATTGTATCTTGGGAGGTAGATGTTCAAAGAGTTCGTAAACACTAGTGCGAGGGATGAAATCTGTCTTAAGGACATAGTGTCAAACACTGGCTTAATCAAGTAAAGTGTTTTGTTTTCAATCATCCGAAACAAGTAAGTGGTTCCATTCATCTTGTTTCAAGTATTTTTATATTTTACAGAATCGTGCACATATCATAGAATATAGAAAATAACAATCTTAAGATAGATTTCAGTTATTTCTTTATTCTTTGTGCATTTTGTATATTTTTTTTATTTTCATATAATTTAATCTTTTGTTTATATTTACATAACAAAAATGTCAACCAGTAATACAAGTATGGTTGTACCCCCCTCTATGACTCCAATCATTACTTCTATTCTTAGTAACTATGGAGAAAAGCTAGAGAAATTCTATGGTACCAAATTTAAGAAATGGTAACAGAAGATGTTTTATGTCACAACATTGAATTTGGCTCAATTTCTCTATAAGGATGCTCGTGCTCTCAGAAAGAACGAATCTGACAAGTAAGTTGTGGCTACTATGGACGCATGGAAACATGCAAACCTTCTGTGCAAGAACTACATTTTGAATGGATTGGATAACACATTATACAATGTGTATAGTCCAATCAAGCCTACAAATGAGTTATGGGACTCCTTAGATAAGAAATACAAAGCGGAAGATGCTGGAATGAACAAATACATTGTGGGAAAATTATGGGTCAAATGTAAGACCTCCAACTAATCCTACATGAAATTTATGCTGAGGGATTGTCTGTAAGTGATTCTTTCTAGGTGGTAGCAATAATTGAAAAATTACCGCTATCATGGAAAGAATTCAAAAATTATTTGAAGCACAAGCATAAGGAAATGAAACTTGAAGACTTAATCATAAGAATAAAAATTGAAAAATATAACTATGTTTTGGGAAAAAAAACTGTGGAATCAAACCATCAAATTCAAGCCAAATGTAGTGGAAAAGAAAATCAACAAGAAAAAAATGAAGCAGTACAGCCAAGGACCATTCATGGGTCCTAAATGTGGCATATCTAAGAAGTTTAATGGAAGATGTTACGTGTGTGATAAACCAAGGCATCGTGTAAAGGATTGTTGCAAATGAAATAATCAAGAGAACTTCAACAAGAAAGCTGCCCAAACCAACATGACCGAAGTGGACCGTCTCTCTGAAGATGTTTCTAATATAAAGCTTTCTACAATCGTTTCTGAAGTTAATTTGGTAGGGAATACCAAAGAATAATGAGTGGACACTAGATCCACTTGTCATGTATGTTCAGATATGAAAATGTTCTCATTTTATCAACTAGTGAATGATGGAAAACAACTTTTCATGGAAAACTCTACGACTTCAAAAGTTGAAGAACAAGAAAATGTGGTATTGAAGATGACTTCAAGAAAAAAGCTTACTTTAAATGATGTGTTGCATGTGTCAGACATCCGCAAGAACCTTGTATTTGGTTCATTGTTAAGTAAGGTAGGATTCAAGTTGGTCTTCGAGTTAGACAAATTTATTCTCACCAAGAGTGGAATTTATGTGAAGAAGGAGTATATGAGCAATGGGTTCTTCAAATTAAATGTAATAATTGTAATTCCTAATATTAATAAAAAAATCTATTTATATGCTTAAATTGTCTGATGTTTGGCATGGTAGACTAGGACATGTAAATTTTAATACTATGCATAAATTAGTTAACTTAGAACTTCTAC
>JAOXJP010125521.1:0-13741 GCA_025762735.1 Platanus orientalis | reverse complement strand
CCATCACCTCATATGCAGTGGGTGCTTTCACACACGGCCCTATCCTTGCTGTGTGATCTATCAAATTACAAAAGAGAGGCCTTGTAGTTGCATCGATTGCAATGCCACAAAAGAATGATATTTTTATTATGCTTGGCCTACCATGTCTTTCACATTCCCACACTTTTTCTTTATCCTTCTCTGCTTGGTTTCCTAGGAGTGGCACAAACTAGGATCAATGGGAATGCTAGTATGTTGATCCCTCATTCTAGCAGCTCGACTGATCCCATGAATCCCACCACTGGACGGTTTGGATGGCCTCACCACCTACTGCTACTACCATCAGGGCCCTTACTAGGTCTTTTACTACCACTGCCCCCTTCCTCCTCATATGTAGAAGGCCCAAAATCAAGCCTAGAAGAGTGCATACATCGTGGCTGCCCTCTCTCATGCTGATCTGCAAGATTTGCTGATGCAGGATGCATATAGGTGTGCTTATGAGTGAAGAGTTATAAGAATTATAACATAAACACTTGATAAAATAAGTTAAGAGTCTTACTCTTCAAACCATGTTCCTTAAATTCAGATTAGGGATCAATAATGGCAATTAAAGTGTGCTGAAATTCAAAAACAATACAAGTACTAAATTAAAACCAACCTACGCATGTTACTAATATAACATCATACCTAGAAATCAGCAACACTAATGTAAAGAATTAGCATGCTTTCCTAACCATAAACAAAGGAATGTATATGCTGTAAACAAAGTGGATAGGCTGTCCTATGGGATTTAACAATCAAAGTTCTAGATCAGTGAAAGACTGATATTATGGTGCTAAAGAGACTAAAAATTAGCTATTTAAAGTGTTGGCAGCAAACATCTATGGATCAGAATAATAGGCTAGCAGTTACAGAAATCAGCAAGAGAGGATTATCAAGTTTATAGGCTGTTAACAGTAGTTGGGCAGGGCTGGAAAACCAATAGCAAATGGTCTAACCTGATTTTAGAACTCCAGGTCATGTACACACCTTAGTCTGCAACAATCTGTGATGATGTGAATCCAACAGCATGCTGTGTATCATGTGTCACAAGCCTCTTGACAGAAAAAAAAGTCCAGTCGTGTCTTACCCTTTTCCCCCGCATAAAACACCTCAAAACATAGACTCCATTGTGACTCTGTTAAGCAGACAGTCATGTGTGGAGTTTCCTTCAGTTCAAACTCCCATCAACACCAATAAAAGGGAATCTTAGAAGCACTAGGATTCCTCCACAAAGGTGGTCGCAGGTCTGCCCAAATCTCCAATCTATCAAGCCACCAAATAGAAGTTCTAAGAAACTAGGACTCTTGTAAAATTGCCTTCTACGTATGGATTCTCTTCTGGGCAGAAATTTTCCCTCCTAAAGACTACTTTTAGAAAGCCCAAGTGGCATAGGAATGGATCCCAATGTGATCGCAGGTTCCCCTATTCTAGATCTGGAAAGATCTTCCAAAAAGGGAAGAGTCCCTAGTGCACTTGGGACTCTTTTATGCCGCCAACGATTAATAAAGATTCCCTTTGACTTTAAACATTAAGATCTCCCAAACAGCCCTCTAATATGCCTTATTACCAAGGGTAGTCTGGGAAAACCAATTCCCAAATACCCACGATTAGATTTGAATATTCCAAGGCTGCCGCAAGGCTTGCCCCTAAAATTAGGAAAGTTCTTCCCCAGCAGTGCCACATGGGTAGTATGGATTGTGTTTTGGATTTCAGCCATCAAGAACTAAAGAAAGTATGGAAGAAGGCTAGGGGAATAAAGGATTTTGCTTTGGGGTTCAAGAGTACATGCAAGGAGGAATTTTGAATTTTCTTAATGAAAGTTGGGACTGATATAACATAAGACAGCAAGTAAATAAATGAAGAATGAAAGATGAAGAAAAAGACGGTAGAAGAGATAGGTCCTAGGCCTCCTCCTAGATGCACGAACCTTCTAAAAGGTCACCACTCATGGCTGATGTTTCAACACACACAAGCAAGAAGAACCCTCCAGCTGTGAAGTTGCACAAAAACAAATTGTAGACTCAAAATAATCCATCATTATTAAATTCTAAATGTGTGGGAAGGTTTATAATGCCTTCCACAATCAAGAGTTACAAAATAAACTAAAGATTTTATGAAATAACTATTAAACCCTTATCTAAAATAAAACCCCCATACATTTAATGAAGTCCATTATACTCTTAATGAATGTGAATAAAATAAAGGCCTAGACAAGTAATCTAATAAAGAACTAAATAGAAAATAGATGGCACATGGATTATGTCAAATCCTCTAAGTGTCCATGAATCAGATCTCTAATCTCCATGAGCTGCCACATGTCCAAGAAAATGGGGACCATTACTCGAACCAAAGCATGAAGTTCCTCCTCCTTTGATATATCTGAAGTATATCCGCATCAACTCTCCCTTAACGATATACAGTTGCAATACCCCTCCAGAATATCAGTGTCTAATTGCTGCAACTTTGTCTCGGTCAACCAAGTGTCAATGTTGGGGCGATGTTTCCAGTTGACAAGATATCTCTGATAACTTGCTCGTCTTGTGGACATAATTTGGTCATTTAATATGTCCTCGATCTCCTCTCGATGTGCTAGTAATATGGCTGGGGTGGGACAGGCTAAGGGGACTGGGGAATAAGACTCGGCTAGTCTGCAAAAGGGTCAACAAAAGGAATGGACTGACCATGAAAATGAACTAAATCCTTAACATTAAATGTTGAGTTAATTCCTAAGTTAGATGGTACGTCAAGTACATATGCATTAGGTCCAATCCTCTTCAGAACTTTATATGGCTTTAAACTTCTAGCATGTAATTTTCGTGCAACTCCTAGCTGAAATTGCTCTAGGCGGAATCAAACCATCACTGAATCTCCAATCTGAAACTCGTGGTGTACATGACGAGAAGCAGCTGACTGCTTATATTTTTCATTGCTCATGGAAATCTTCCTTCTAATCTCCTCGTGCAATGAGTGAATGTGAGATGCAAATGATGTAGATTTTGATGGTCTATGGATCGGTGACATAGGTATTAAGTTAATAGGGGCCCTCAGTTCATACCTTGTAACTATCTCAAATGGACTCAAACTTCTCGTCCCATTGACTGAACTATTGTAAGCAAACTTGTTTGTGGACAAAACCTGATCCCATGACCTAAGATGCTCTCCTAGTAGACATCGCAACAAACTACCAAGACTCCGATTTATCACTTTAGTTTGACCGTTAGTCTAAGGATGGTAGGAAGATGAGAACTTGAGTTTGGTACCCATCATCGTCCATAGTGTCTTCCAAAAGTGATTGACAAACTTTAGGTCTCTGTCAGACACTATAGATTTTGGTATCTCATGTAGTCGAATGACCTTGTCGTAGAAGATCATGACTATCATGGACGCATCGGAGGTCTTTGAGCATGGTATGAAGTGGGTCATTTTAGAAAAACGATCCACTAATACAAAGATGAAATTGCGAATCTTTTGAGTCTTGGGTAAACCTAGCACGAAATCCATACTCACATCCTGCCAAAGAATGTGAGGTACTGGCAAAAGGGGAAGAGACATCCCTTAGCTTTGTTTCCTTTGCTTCGCCAATTAACAAGTCCAACATTGCTCAATGATCTTGGTCACATCTCTCTTCAAACTAGGTCAATAAAAACGATCTTCAACTATAGCAATGGTCTTTTCATGACCAAAGTGACCGGCCACACCACCTACATGCATTTTCTAAACTAGGAAATCGTGCATGAGTACGTCGGAAAAGGTACCCATCTTGTAGCACAATCTCTATTACCCCGAGACTGATCACTCAGTAAGGAGGTATAGATATCCCCAAGATTTGTGCAAGACTCATAATCCTCTCTGAGTTTCTCAAACTCAAATCACATCGATGTCCATGAAGTGCAGTGTGGCTACTTTATGGCTTAAGGCATTAGTTGCCTTATTTTTCATACTCGCCTTGTGTTTCAGTACAAAAGTTTATTCTTAGAGAAACTCAACCCATTTAGCATGTCTGGGGCTAAGCTTTTTTTTTGAGAGCCTAAATACCTCAAGGCCTCGTGGCCAGAAAATAGGATAAATTCCTGTGATAAAGAAGTGTCTCCATTATCACAATGCCACATAGAACTCCTTATCATAGGTGGAGTACTTCTACTTGACCTCATTTAATTTCTCGCTAAAGTTGGCCACTGGGTGATTCTCCTGACTTGGCACTCCTTTTATGCCAACGCCTGATGCGTCACACGCAACTTCGAAGACCTTGGAAAAGTCTAGAAGCTGCATGATCAGAACTTCAGTCATTCTGGACTTGATCTCCTTGAAAGCCTTGGCCGGGGAATCAGTTCAGCGAAGCTCTCATTTTCGGATGCAATTTGTGATTGGAGCCATCACTGTGCTAAATTCTTGAATGAATCGCCTGTAAAACGTGGCTAGACCATGGAAACTGCGAACTTCATGGATATTTGTGGGCTCTGGCCATTTTACTATAGCCTTGATCTTCTTAGGATCGACAGTTATTCCCTTTTCGGATATGACAAACCCTAGAAAAATAATTTGTAGGGATAAGAATGTAAATTTCTTAAGGTTTGCGTATTATTTTTCTCTATGGAGGATCTCGCAAACCCTCCACAAGTGCTCCAGATGTCGCTTCCTACTGGGACTATAGAAGAGGATGTCATCGAAGTAAATCACAAATTTTTTTCCAATATAGGTATGCAATACCTGAGTCATAACTCTCATGAAAGTACTATGTGCATTTTGACAACCCAAAGGACATGACTAACCACTCGTGGAGTTCATCATTTGTCTTAAAGGTGGTCTTCCATTCATCACCTAGCCATATGCGGATCTGATGATAGCCACTCTTAAAATCGATCTTAGAGAAGGTTGTGGTTCTTACCATCATATCGAATATATCATTTAATCGTGGGATGGGAAACCGATATCGTACTATGATTTTGTTTATCGCCCTACTACCCACACACATTCTCTAGGACCCCATCTTTCTTGAGTGTGAGGAGAACAGTCACAAGGCACGGACTCGTGCTCTCTCGAATGAACACTTTACGCAGTAAGTCTGATGCAGCCAATGAGAAAAAATTATTGTACGTGCTGGTACACAAGAGAGCTTGATTTAAGATTTTTGAAGATTCCTTCAATCCAAAGAGTGTAGGGATATTAGGAATATTTTTAGTTTATTTTAGGGTCATTTTATTTTAGTCCATTTATTTTTAGGGTTTTAGGAATAATTTTATGAATAGTATTTAGTGAATTTAATGTTTTAGGGTTTTTATGTAATAAGGCTTTAATAGCCAAGGGTTTAATTGCAAATAGAGAATTTTAATTAGGAGTCCTAGTTAGATTAGGAATCTAAGTAATTTAAGTTTATAAATAGATACTCTTGCAATTTTCCTTTTCTTTCCTTTTGTTGTTTTTTGTTGCTTATTTAGCATCTCTCATGCTCGATGTTGTGTTGCCTTGGTTTCTTTAATAACATTTCTTTGTCTTTAAAAACAATTCAATTTTTGAGAATGAAATAAATTTAAGTTATGGAGTTCCACGATTTGGGATGGTATCTTCTCCAAAACTCCTCATGTAAGGTGAGCTCTCTATCCCTATTTTCTTCTCTCTTCTTATCTAATCTTGTTCTCATCATCATCATCTTCTTTCTTTAATTTCTTGATTCTTTCTTTGTTTTCTTGAATTTATTCTCTTCTATTCATTTCTTTAATCAATAATTGCACTCTTAAATTCTTTATTTAGTCTTCTTGAATCTTCGTAGTTTCTCAATTTCTTTTAAATTATTTCTATTTTTAATCTCTTTTTCCTGTTTTCTTGATTTGATATTTTCATCTCTTTTCTTTAATTTAAAAATTGTTTTTTTGTTGTAATTAATTACATTTTTGAATTCTTTAATTGCTTACATTCAATTTTATTCCATTCTTGAATTCAAGATTTTAGTTCTTGCCTTCTCCCATCATTCTTCCTATTGTAGGGCCAATCTAATAGATATCTTACATCAAAGTCTTACACTTGTCTTTTCAACTTTGCGTGCTTAGTGGGGTTCATTCTGTAGTGAGAGGCTTTACCTCAACAGGGATATTAAGATTGGGCTTAAGAGAGACATCTCTGGCAACTAAAGCAAAGACCATTGTGGTCCTCTAAATCTCTTGCTCGAACTCTTTGTGGCTAATGATGTATAAGACCTTTTTCTAGGGACCCTTAACATCCTGGCCCTTGTCCACCTTGCCTTCTGATTAAGGTTGAGCCTTGGGTGGAAGTGAAATGAGCTTGATCTTCTTGCACTTGGAACATAAATGCACATGTATTTGACCTGCCATATAACGTGACATTTATATCATGGTCTACCCAGAATGATGTGTTCTACATCCATCGGCACAACGTTACACCACAAGGTGTCCTTATAAGAGGCAAACTCTATAAGAACTTGACACCTGTGTGATACGGGTATAGAAGATGTGTCAACCCACACAACTCTGTAAGGAGGGTGGGGAGTGGGTGAAAGTCCTAGCCGCTTGATTATATCAGTGGACACCACATTGGTGTAACTTCCGCTATCTATGATGATTCAACAATTCTTCTCACCACATTTGGTGAAGGTACTGAAGATCGTAGTTTTATACCAATCATCCTCTAGTCTCGGCTAAGTGATGGCACACCTCACTACTACTAAAGGTGACTCATGACGGTATGAATCGATAACTGACTGACCTAGGTAGGCCACATGTCCCTCCTCGATCTCTCGCTCCTCATCACTAGGAGGTGTGCCCGGAGTATGGGTCTCATCCTCGTAACCGTCACTCTCCTCATGGCCACTTTCCTCATCTCTTTCATCACATTCTTCTGTGTTTCCTAGGTACAAAGCCTTGTTCATATTGGGGGGACACAACATAAACTGATGTTCGACACCTCCACACTGATAGCATCTATTTGGGTCACCTTGTGACCTGTTTCCAATAATATCTTTGCCCTTACTAGATGAAGGGGTGGGCTTAGAGGTGATAGGGTTGACACGTGAAGGTTGTCCACTAGGTACTGGTCTACTCATGGACACTCCGGGTTTGACCTCACCATGCCTAGTGTCGAAGGGGTGTGGGGTTGAGGGTTTCACATATTGCTCTAACTTTTGGAGTAGCCTTTAAGCCTCCTCTAGGGTATTTATATGATGGGGAATGAGTTCTTTTTGCATCTTAGGTCGCAGACCTAACTTGAATCCACAGAGGGTAACGGTAAGGTCCTCATAGACACTACGTCTCCACATGAACTCATCAAAGTGGGAGATGTAATCATTCACACTCATGTTGCCCTGTCTCAAGGTATATCATTGCTCTAAGAGTCTGGTGTGGTAAGAAGGTGGAAGATACTTTTCTTTAAGCTTCTCATTCATCTCACGCCAATCACCAATAGGCTCCTCTCGGCTCAACTCAAGTTGTCGCTCTACTGTGTTCCAATATTGTCGAGCTTGTCCAGTCAACTTCATTTTGGTGAATCTTACCCTCTGAGCATTCAACATGTCATACCAGCCAAAATACTGGTACATAACAAGTAGTCGATTTAGAAAGAATTTTGGGTCTAAGTAACCATCAAAAGATGAGGCTTCTACCTTCATAGATCTCATGGCAATGTCATCTTGCTTCCTAGGCTCGTACTCATATTCTCGGACTTATATTCTACCCCTTTCTTGACCCCTAAATGGTTCACACCTAGGACTGCGCTCTACGGAACTTTCAGATCTTGGTTGATGATCCTCTAAGGATTCTAACCTGGCTGTACCAGCCCTATGGTTCCGATCTACAGTGGCTGCCAAGATTCTAATTTGGTCATTCAACTCTCTCATGGATGGGGTTCTACTTTCATCTCTGGGTACCTCATTTCTCGCATTCAAAGCCATTTTTGGATGGTAGTCTGTTCCACGTCTTGTGGGCATACACCAAAGGCTAAGGGATAGGTAGACACACTAGTGGGACTCTATGCAAGGTTTATGTAATGCTGGAAATTGTAAAATTCAGAATATGGAATACTAAATTTAACTAAAACTAGGGTTCAATGCAGCCTAACATGTATCCTACTATGCAACCTACACAAGATGCAAACTCAATGCAATGTATCTGAGTTCAAACCTATGCTTTGATACCACTTCTGATGTGGGATGCATGTAGGTGTGCTTATGAGTGAGGAGCTGTAGGAATTACGACAAACACTTGATAAAATAAGCTAGATTCCTACTCTTCAAACCATGTTCCTTAAATTCAGATTAAGGATCAATAATGGTCAATTAAAGTATACTGAAATTCAAGAACTTATAAAATACTACTAAATTAAAACCAACCTAACATGTTACTAACCATCATACCAAGAAATCATCAACATTAATGTAAAGAATTAGCATGCTTTCCTAACCATAAACAAAGGAATGTATGTGCTGTAAACAAAGTGGATAGGCTGTTCTATGGTGTTTAACAATCAGGGTTCCAGATCAGTGAAAGGCTGATATGATGGTGCTAAAGAGACTAAAAATTAGCTATTTAAAGTGTTGGCTGCAACATCTATGGAGAAGAATAATAGTCTGCAACAATCTATGATGATGTGAATCCAATTGCATGCTGTGTATCATATGTCACAAGCCTCTTTAATAGAAAAAAAAAGTTCAGTTGTGTCTTCCTCTTTACCCCCATGTAAAACACCTCAAAACATAGAGTCCATTGTGATTAGGACTCTCTTAAGCAGCCAGTCACGTGTGGAGTTTCCTTTAGTCCACACTCCCATCAACACCAATAAAAGGGAATTTTAGAAGCACTAGGATTCCTCCACAAAAGTGGTCGCAGGTCTGCCCAAATCTCCAAATCTATCAATCCACCAAATAGAAGTCCTAAGAAACTAGGACTCTTGTAAAACTGCCTTCTACGTATGGATTCTCTTCTGGGCAGAAATTTTCCCTCCTAAAGACCACTTTTAGAAAGCCCAAGTGGCATAGGAATGGGTCCCAATGTGATCGCAGGTTCCCCTTTTCTAGATCTGAAAAGGTCTTCCAAAAAGGGAAGAGTCCTTGGGACTCTTTTATGCAGCCAAATCGTGTAAAATATCGCAATAGAATTGCTCCTTTAAACTCCCATTATTAAAGAGCTTATGTGGCACTAGGAGGGGCCCACATAATTGTCGCATGACCTCCCACAGACTCCAATATGAAAACTTACAAAACATAAGAGTCCTATGAATCTTGGACTACTAATCTGCCGCCAACCACTAATAAAGATTCCCTTCGACTTTAAACATTAAGATCTCCCCAAACGGCCCTCTAATATGCCTTATAACTAAGGGTAGTTCAGAAAACCAAATCCCAAATACCCACAATCAGATTTGAATATTCCAAGGCTGCCGCAAGGCTTCAGTTTTGAAAATATTGCCTCTAAAATTAGGAACGTCTTTCCCTAGCATTGCCACATGGGTAGTATGGAATCTATGGATTGTGTTTAGGATTTCAACCATCAAGAACTAAAGAAAGGATGGAAGAAGGCTAGGGGAATGAAGGATTCCGCCTTAGGATTCAAGAGAACATGCAAGGAGGAATCTTGAATGTTATTAATGAAAGGTGGGACCATTATCACATAAGACTGCAAGTAAATAAGTGAAGCAAGAAAGTTGAAGAAGTAAAAGAAGAAGGAAGATGATGGGATAGAAGAGATAGGTCCTAGGCCTCCGCCTAGATGCATGAACCTCCTAAAAGGTCACCACTTCTGGTTGATGTTTTAGCACACACACAAGCAAGAAGAACCCTCCAGCCGTGAAGTTGTAATGTAACAAATTTTAGACTCAAAATGATCCATTATTATTCTATTCTGAACGTGTCGGAAGGTTTATAATGCTTCCCTTAATTAGGAATTACAAAATAAACTAAATATTTTATGAAATACCTACTAAATCCTTATCTAAAATAAAGAAAACTTACAATTACCCCCTACATTTACTAAAGTCCATTACACCCTTCATTAATGTGAATAAAATAAAAGCCTAGACAAGTAATCTAATAAAGAACCAAAACAGAAGATAAATGTCACATGGATTGTGTCAAATCCTCTTAAGTGTCCATGAATTGGATCTCTAATCTCCATGGGCTGCCACATGTTCAAGAAAGTGGGGACCACTACTCGAACTAAAGCATGGGACTGCTCTTCCTCGGATTTACTTGAAGTGTATCCCCTCTAGGCATGATGTCTGCATCATTTGCCCTCATTGCAAGCCTATATTAGTGCCTTTGCGCCTCTTCTCACAGTCACAGGGGTATTGTAACCCATCATCATCATCAACAACATTAACATCCACATATTACTGTGAACCATGTAATGTGGCCTCCCTCAATGCTGCATCCCTGTCCCTTTAAAGTCTTTTTATCTACTTTTTTCTGTACCAAGTGATCACTCATCAATCTCCTAATTTCGGGTGTCTCACAATGCGATACCCCTCTATGTTTCCCACAGGCTAGATGTCATTTCAGCCGGGTTATCCTACCACCTTTCATATCTTTTCCACAATAATTGCATTTTGTTTTATATCTATCCCCACTAATCATAGTGTCATGCTGCTACCCAATATCATCCTCCTCCTTCTGGTTGTGCGACTGACAATGCATACACTATCCTATGAAATAAAAAAAGCATTTTGTAAATACAAATATAATATAACATATGCAGCTAAATCCTAAAAAAAAAACAGCAGATCACAATAGAGCATATCAAAATGTTCTATATGTAATTTTTTGATTTTTAATTATTTTTTATAAAAAAATATATAGTAGATTAAGGATATAGTAGATCACAATATAGTTGATTTTTTAATTTTTAAAAAAATCCAGAAAACATAGTAGAATTAAGGAAAATATATGCAATATGTTTTAATGTGTTCTACTATGCTTCCTGTATTTTTTGGTATTATTAGATAAATTTAAAAATATTTTATTTTCAGAAACATACCAAATTGACATATTATGTGCATAATGGGTTGTAGTATCTCAGATAAAAAAAAATCAGACCAAACAATGCTCATCTGGTATGATTTTGTGAATTTTCTTTAATTCTTTTTTTTTTTTTTTGAAAAATAAATAATAAAGAATTTTAATTTCTGAAACTTATTTTCAAACTCCATGAAAATTATTCTTCCTCCTAATAAAATCTAAAAAAAAAGTGTATATCTATCACATGCATGACATATAAACAATATAGAAGAATTGGAGCAAAAATAGGGAACTTACCAAAGTTGATGAAATTTCGGGTTTTGTCTCAATTCATCAATCTGGCCCAAAGAAAGGTTTTAGATTGAAATGGACTCAAGTGCAGTCCTAGATTTAGCTTTAGGAAGTTAGATCTACAAAAAAAAAATTGCAAATATATATATGTGTAAGCAAGAAAAGCATTGAAACCTCAAGTGTATCGCGAGACACATGCACACGTGCTGCGATACACTTGAGGTTTGTGAAATATATCAACCTGAGGGGGGGGTTTCGTATCCCATACCCACGATACTGTTACATATTGCACAACATGGGATATTTTAAACCATATGATTGATAGGACATGTGGACTGTCTCTTAAAAGGAAAGTTTAAGGGTTTTTGGTGTTTCTTGATGTGTCATTTGAGTGAAATTAAGTACATGACAGGGTATGGATCTATTTTTGTCCCATTTTGGTTCAATAAATGGATCCATGTCTCTGAAAACATTTCTTGTCATTGTCTTAGGTAGCTAGTCATTGTTATTTTAGCATGTCATGATTCACTAGCCATGCTGCTTTATCAGCTATTATCTCTTCTACAATAGATCAATGGAAATAAACATGCAGACCTCCTCACAGTGTTTGTCCTCCCTCCCAAGATCATCTGTCTTCTCAGCTATGTCATCAGGTGGCTAAGCCTTGGGGAACCCAAAGGTGTTTTGCTGTGATCAATTTCTGTTTCTAAGTGTTCCAACAGGGAAGAAGCCATGCCTTAGTTATATTTGCTTGTGTTGCTAGCCAATAATCTGAAGTAAGGTTCTTCTAAAATATAAAAATAATCTGAACAAAGGTTATTTAGTTAAATATTTGTTTAAGATGGGCTTGTTGGAATCCATATGGAACTTGTTAATTGCAGTTGAAAGTGGATTCTTTTCTATGTCTGATGGGTTTTCCTTTTCTTTATGAGAAGTTTAATCAGACAAAAGATTCACTTGGGCAAACACTGATAAGTGATAACCATTCATGGAACATCGTAATTGGACCCAAGCCATGCCTTGTTTATTATCTTAGAACATTGTAATTGGATCCAAGCTGTGCCTTGTTTATAATTATCCAAAAAAAGCTGTGCCATGTTTATTATCTTATATGTACAATGGTATGGCTTTTTCTTTTACCATGCTATTGTTTCATACGGTGTTTATAACTTTATGCTCCCCTCTTCCCTTTATAGCCATCTCATATTCTCATGTCTCTGCCTAAATTTTCATTGTTGCTTTTGGTCGATATTTAATTTGATGAAATCTTACAGATGATATGAAACCTTATTCTTTTGTAGATAACCATGTCAGCAGTAAGAGAATGGGCTGCATCTCAAAGTAGTAAAGTTCTTGAGGTTTTCTTTCTCACCTATTCCTCTCTACCAATTGCGTTTTATCTTGTTATGAAAATCAAAATCTTCAGTCTTTATGAAAATTGTTGTCATTGTCAGGCTGTTGCTGTAAATAATTTAGGGAAGTGGAAAACAGCCACACAAATGACTGCACTAACCATCCTCCTGGCTATGCGAGACAGCAGGTTCATTATCTCATTTGAAAGACTTGAAAATATCTGTAGCATTTTCTTACATCTTAAACCAAAAAATAAAAAAGATCAAATTTTTCTGATTGAATATTGGAAAGTTAATCTCCCCGCCCCCCCCCCCTTTTTTTTTGGGTGAATTGTACAGTCTAACAGGACCAGGGTTTCTACTTGCCTCTGGTGTTATTTTGCTTTATATCTCGGCGGGTCTTGCCATTTGGTCATTGGTTGTGTACATGAGGAAGATATGGAGAGTATTGCTTAAGTAGCAGGCTTGTCATTCTGTACCTGAATTTGGCTGCGACAGGGTAATCTTTGGGGTTTATGCTGGAAAACATTAGATGTGGGTTTCTTCACTTGATTTCTCAAAATGCCCCAATTCTCAATATTTTTAAATTAGTTTTCAGTTGAAACTGTTTGATGGGAAGAAATAATACTTACTATTGTTTTACTTTCATTGGTTGGCAATTGATGATTAGAGCTGACAGGGAGAGCCCTTACAGTCTCAATCCATTAGGATCAACTGTCTTACAGGAATGAGTTGGGAGATAGGTCCTCCGTTTGACTTCTATTGGTTATTTTAAATGTCTACAGCAGAAGGTGTTATCAGGTCTCTTTGTTACTTCTCTCTGAATGGCAGATGGTCCAAACCGGAAGATGAATAGTGTGAAGGAGTATTATTACTCTCCAAAGTGAAGATGCAATGCTTTGGGCTTTTTGTATTTTGATCAAATGGGCAGCATCTATTATAACTGTCTTAGGAACAATGTTAAAAAGGAAAATCAATAAATAGGAATGTAAACATAAATTACCATCTTGTAGGACATTCTCATTGAGATGAGATGTAGTCACAGATATAATTATGATTAAGGCAGTTGTTGTCTGGTTTGCTCTCCTCTCTCTCTATCTCTCTCTCTCTCTCTCTCTCTCTC
>JAOXJP010125510.1:0-13741 GCA_025762735.1 Platanus orientalis | reverse complement strand
GTACCGAAAAGTGATTTGCACTTTTTGGGGGGCACTGATGTGTCCGTACCCTGATGCCATTTTCACAGTTCTCACAAGATTCGTTCTCATCTAATTTTTAGTGGTTGTGGTGTCGCCTACTCTAGTTCTCCTTGCATTAGTCCAAGTCTTGCCTTGTGCGGCTGTTAATGTGAAGTAGGAATAAGTGGCTTGACCCCTTAAAAAAAAAGAGATAAAATAGGTTCCCTGAAGTTAAAAGATATTCTGTCCAGGACACCATAAGTTTTCAAATGGAATAAAATGGGCGGGACTTTGATGAAATTTCAAAGTCCCGCCCACTTAATTCCACGTGAATAGGCCCATGGTGTCATGGACACCATCCTGGACAGAACATGTCGTCTTTTAAGAAAGCTACTTGTAGCAGCCCGTTAACCTTCCCTCCGATGAGAAACCTGGTTTATTTAGTGCCAACCCTCCTCAACGGTCTTCTATTCAACGTGTGCCGGTATAATATATTGATTGATGATGACATGTCAAAATTAACAAAAGACAATGACTTTAATCTTTCATAAGGTTATTTTGGTACTTTTGTTTAGTAATCATGTGCAAGAATCCTTTGGAGCATTCCACAGGAACATGTAAAATCACAATCTGAAGCGGACTTGCTACGTATAATTAAGCCCAGCCTGGGATTTAAGTAGGTAAACCTGAGCCTGGCCAAGCCCCATCAAAGGCAAAGAAAATTGACACATTAGCCCAACTAAAAATTAGGTGATAGGACTGGGTTTTCTGACGGACCAGCTTATGAGAATGGGTATTTGGTAAATGAGAGCAATTTTTCTGTGACAAAGATTGGTTTGACCATATGTGACCACACCACATGCTAATATGTGGGGTGCATAAGTTTTTTTGGGGTACAGGCACATGGGCCGTCACATCACAACCGCTTGAAGTGGGACTGAACCAGTCAGAACCAACCCAAGCATGCAACACCACTTTGTACTGCTCACCCTACCCCCTCTCCCCCTCCAGCGATTAGACCCTGAGTCTTCACTGTGGATGACATATGCCTCAGCTGCCAGACCACTGGCGTGTTGGCAGGTGCATAGGGTTAAACACATAAAAAAGTAAGTACTAAAAAAGTGGCACCAAATTCAGAAACACATCACCTGTCAGTCTATGGCGTGGTCTCGCAAAGGATCAAAGGCAAGTATTGGTCCTTTTCATAAATACATAAATACTTTATCTATTGACACAGACCTCTATAGGCATATCATTAATTGACACATGATGGGTTTTTGAATTTGGTTTCTTTTTGAACACCTCCTTTTTCATCTAAACAATTTTTTGGACGTTTTTAACCCCCAAACCAACACATTTCAATTTATCATTCACCATATAGACTATAGGCTTTTTTTTATCACATAACATTTTCTTCCTTTACTATAACACCCTCCTTTAACAAGACATCCAACTGTCAAGCATGTGTCATGTAATAATAGACAATGACTTGTAGCATTTGTAACACCAAATTTCAAGTCATTTTTATGAGGCAAAAATTTGTTGAACAAATTACCTAACCATTTAGGGGTTAGTTTATTATTTTTATAGGTGGGGACTAATACTCTAAGCCTGAGAGACTTGTTATTTACTACTGTTCAACATTACAAGCCTCTGATTAATCTAAGTTTCTCAACTTGTATTAAAAAGAAAAAGCTACATAAATATAAAGAAGAAGAAGAAGAGAAGATAATAAATTTTTTTATTTAATAAATATGAATAAAACTTTACTGCTCAAACACCGGCAAGTTTACCTAGCTGTAGTCTGGTTCGTCGTTAAGCTTCCTATGGTGGTTTACTTGGAAAGATCGTAGAGGTATAAAAGACTTGTTTTCCTCTTTTAAAAGAGAGGTGAACTTGTGGACTTTAAGAGGAATAAAGTAAAGCTTGCCTGGATATTGAGAACAATGTTTACTTAAGAACTTGAGCTTGTGATGGATCCTCAAAACTTTCTAAAAATTCTTCAATAACTTCATTTTTCGTGCAGCCTTGAAAGTATTTATAATAGCAAAAATGAGTTAGAGAAGAGTCCTTACTAGGGAAGAACTCTATCTCATTCATGACTCCCTTATTGGAGTGAGATTCTTCAATCCTTGTCCCAAACATATAGATGCTTCTTTTATGCAATAATGCACATTCTTCAGTCTCCTAGGTGGGTAGGAAACTCATGAGAGTCGTGGCTATCCAAAATAACCACCATAAAAGAATATAACATCGAATTTCAATTTCTGGTTTCCATGGTGCGCGAACATGAACTATGCATTCACGCACACTTTTGGCAGCGAATGCAGGTATCCAACACCCTTTAATTCTAGGCGAATGAGATAGTCATTCTCCATTCACTAGACTTAAGTGTGGCAAATGTTAGGTTATTTAGTCATTCGCATACTTTTAGGTTTCTACAGTTGCCCCCTCGTAAAATGTGTTATGAGTGTAAGGAGACGGTGCACTTTCTGATGCCAAAATAATAGTCTTTAGTTACTCCTTTAGATATTCTTTCTTTATTTTCCTTATATATTGACATTCATACCCTAACAAGTATATAAGTCTCGCTACTTCTTCAGCTCATCTTTTTGAAACAAAACCTTTCTGATGCATCAGCTTTACAAGAGTGAGTTCCATGTTCTTCCTCTATCTTTCTTTTCTTCTTTATTGATTATTTGAGGCATGACAAACGCAAGAAGCATCTTTTTTTTCTCCTTATATTTTCTTCTTTTCTGAGCTTGATTTCTTCTTATGCAAGAAAGGATAATATTTTGGTAGGATCTGAAGAAGTCTTTAGGAAAGATTTCAGATTCTTGAGCCAAAATACTTTTTTTTCTTTGCTCAGTCATTTGATCATCTTTTCCAGTGATGATCATATCTCCGGTGACTCATTCGAGACCTCCAGGTTTATCCTGTGAGTGTCTGCTGGAGTGAGCTACGAATAATTTCTCCTTGCATTCATTAGTGAGTTGAGATTCTTTTAGCACTCGCGCACTTTGTTGAATGGACTAGTGTGTGTGAATGTGATTATTAAATGCTCATTTGCTCACTTTGGAACCCTATTCGTAGAATCTACTTCTCATTGAAGAAAATTTGATTTTGTTTCCTTTGTTTCTTTTAGGAAAATGACACCCAAGAGAAAATCTTCCAGCTCGAGAAGGGGTGAATCATCCAATTATGATGGCATCATTCCTAGGAGAATGAGACTCAAATCTTGGACTAATCTGGGACCAAGGCTTGCGGCAAGATTGGGTCGTCCTCATGAACTTGTGCTCATAGTGGTTGACTCGGATTCTAAGGATGAGCATCCAATACTAGATCCTGATCCGTCGCCAGAACCTGAACCTTCCCCAAAACTTGACCCAACACCAGCACCAGAACCTATCCCAGAACTAGGTAATTATCTTTGGTAGAGGTAGTACAGATATTTTGAAATTGGATTTGTTTTTTTTGATGTGCAAAGCTTTCCTTTGAGGATGAGGAGATTCTACCTATAGACGACTTTAATGAACATGAGCTTGAAGAATTTCACGAGGATCTGAAATGGGCGTTCGATGCTCTCGTTCATCTTTTGAAATACCTTATTGCTATGGAGCCTATGGAAAATGCACTGTTGTGTACCCGAGCCAGAGCTTTGTCCTGTCTGAATGACATAGAGAGGTACTTCAAGAATGCAGGGCTCACATGGACTGTTGAGTCTCTTCTGAATTCATCGGTTTCCATAGCACAGGCTAAGAAAACTTTGAAGCTTTCCCAACCCACTCTAGATCTCAAAGCCTTTGTAACGGCATCTGAAGAGAAGGTAGTCATTCTTAAACAGGAACATGATGAGGCAACACGTCTAGAGAGTTTTGCAAATGCAGAATTGGAGGCACTAGCAGAATGTTTTCACTATATCAAATCGGAATACATGCGTCTTTGGGACCGAATGAACGCCTACTATGCCTTTTTAGAGGATAATGAGCGTGTTACTGAAAATAACGAACATTTGATTGTTCGGGCCAAAGCTATTTTGGCTGCAAGGCAAGAAAATGCTAATGATGGTGCACCCCTTGAACTAGTGGCTGAGCATTCTGATGCTTAACTTGTTCTGCAATAGCAAGTTCCCTCTCTCAGGAGTTTCATGACAATCTCAAGACTTTTATTTAATTTTCTTTGTTGGTTCAACATATATGTTTTCTCCATTGTGTTTCATTGATGAATATGTAATCCTTTAAATATCTTATCAATGCAATATCTTTCTTTTGTGCTTCTATGTTCTTTGTGCCTTTATGAAAATTGAATAATAAAAAATTTGCATACTTTATCTACATAGAATGTCTGTAATTATTGGTATGAAATAGGCTTTAGGCTAAGTAAAGCTGGTTATCTTTTGGTGATATGGGGACCAAATATATTGGCATAACCATACTTTAGCAAAATTTATACTCATAAAGACTAACTATTTATGTAAGAACAGAGTTGATGATACCTCGTTTCTTTTTAGGATTACTTAAGAAGTCATAGAGTTGAACCAAATTTTGATGTCATGGAAGCCAAATATGTTGCAAAGGTCAAATAAGACTTTCAGTCATTCTGTTTCCTGCTAACTTTTGAGTAATTTTAGATTTCAGTAGTGGCGAATGGAAATGATTTTTGTAATTCGTCAGTCAAAAAAACTTTTGGCAAATGAATGGTTTAAACATCTCATTCATCCAACTATTTGTGGGTGAATGAGATTTGTATTTCACATTCGCGCACCATGACTCAAAATTCGTTTCTCGAGGAGTAATGATAGCTGATGACGCATGTCTCTTCGGTTATTTTTTCCTAACAACTGGCAAATGAAAGGACCATCTTACCCTCACAAATAGGCGGGTTCTTTTAAATTCCTTGTGGTTGGACCAAACTACCCCTATGGGTATAAAAAACTTTTTCTTCGTCTTCCTCAATCATCTTCAAAAAAAAAAAAAAATTCAAACTGCCATTACCATGAGCTTTAAGCTTTGAGCCCTTACTATTTTTGCATTCAATCCTCAACTTCAACCCATCTAATGCTTTCCTTTGTCTTGGTGATCATACCAACACCATTTTAGGTGCTTTGGGCCGTGGGAACTCCTCTATGTAGCACCTATTCTTTTCTTGAACCCAAAACCCTTATTCATGTTTTCAGTAAGTTTATTAATCCTTTTGTTTAATTTTGTTTCAACCAGGTTGTTTGTTTTACAAAAACAAACCTTTTAACACAATCTCGTAGTGTTTAGTGTTGTTTCAAGCTTCTTGGTCTTCAAAACATGTTCAAGAACTCCAGTCTTCGTCTGTAGCGAGGATTAGGTTTCCAGTGACCATTCACCGCCTCTAGGCTGGCTTGAGTGGTCGCGAATGACTCTCCCTAAATTCATTTGTGGGTTAAGGCACCTTTCATTCACATAGTCCTTGCTAAGCAGGTTGTTGGGTGCGAATGGATAATGGTTTAACTGGAGCCGGGTTCATGAGTACTGGTGGATTCAGCAGATAATACTTTATATTGTCAAAAGCATTTTGACAAGCTTAGTCCCACACGAAAGGGACTCCCTTCTTCATTAATCTTGAAAAGGGCTGACAACGTCCCGAAAGATATGAAATGAATTGGCGAACATATGTAAGTCTTCCTTGAAGCCTTTTGAGTTTAGAGATATTCCGTGGTGTTGGCATCAACCATGATGGTGATCTTCTTGGGATCTATTTCGATACCCCTATGTCAAACAACAAATCCAAGGAATCGTTCGGATGATACACCAAAAAGCACATTTGAGTGGATTCATTTTTAGATTATAACGACGAAGCCTTTAAAAAACTCGATCTAGATCAATGATATGATGTTGTCTGAGTTTTGTCTTAACGACCAAATCATCAATATAGCATTCAACCATGTTATGTAGAAAGTCCTCAAATATATAGGTCATCGCCCTCTGGTCAGTGTCACTAGCATTCTTTAGGCCAAAAGGCATAACCTTGTAGCAAAATATTTCAATCGGCGTACGAAATGTTGTAGCCTCTTCATCCTTAGGAACCATTTGAATTGGTTGTATCCCAAATATCCATCCATGAAAGAAAGAGCTTCGTAACCCGTGGTGGCATCTACTAGTAGCTCGGTGAGGGGTAAGGAAAAGTCATCCTTTGAACATGCACTATTAAGGTCCTTATAGTCGATACAAACCTTGATTTGACCATTATTTTTTTGTATAGGCACAATATTGGTGAGCCATTTTGAGTTTCAAACTTCATGGATAAATCTAGCCTTAAGTAGTTTATCCACTTCCCTTTTATTTTGTTGACAATATCATGTCTAGCCTTGCAAGGATGTTGCTTAATGGGCCGTTGAGATGAATTGATAGCAAGGCAGTGAACTGCCATATTAGGGTCCAGTCCTGACATCTCAGAGTAATTTTAGGCGAACACGTATCAGTTCTTTCAAAGAAATTCAAGCTATTGCATCTATTCTTCTAAAGAAGGGTGTGCACTGATGAAGGTGGGACAAAGGTCTTCTTCAGTTCCTAGGTTTACTTCAATCAAATCATCGACCATTGCTTGTCCTCTATCTTCAAGTTCCTGAGGAGCAGGCATCATTGACCCTATAATAAAATCTTAAGTCACCAATTATGCCTCCGCAAATAAGCATTCAAAGGGATTATCTTCTAGTAAATCAATCCCGTATGTCGTTATCACATGGAAGGAAACTTTCAATTTGGTGGATTGCCCACCTAACCCTCTTGTATCATCTTTGTTCTTGGAATGAAGGGCTAGGCGTTCAAATTGTTGAGTTAGGACTTTCTTGCCCTTATAAGAGTTCTTCCACTTCCCTTATTGATCAAAACCACAGCTCTGGAGCAATCAAATAGCCAATTTTATGTGTGGCAACAAATTGTCCGGATCTTTGAGTTCTCTCTTTGATATGGGACCTGAATGATCCTTTGGTTGAATAGGGACTTCAGGGAGGAAAATGGAGGGTGCTTAATAAGAATAAACCCGTATTGCTGACAATTATGCCTACGGGAGGACCAAATTTTATGCCACCACATCTAGTAGCAATGTCAGTTCATCCTTGGTTGCCTTAACACCATGTCGTACCTTAAGCTTTCGGGACTTTACACCATTTCCATTGTCATTCCCTGGAGTATTACGTGGTACATCCTGGGGATTAGTCTTGTGATAATATGTGCCATTAGCAAAATAAGCGTCTACCACTTGGAATGGATTCTTGTTAGCCACTATAGTGCCCTAAGTGTCTTGCTAGAGGTACTTTGTACAGTGGTGGTATGTGGAGGGGACGACCTAAAATTTATCCATCCATGGCAGCCCGATGAGGGCATTATAGGCAATAACTGCATTAATTAATTTTATAAAGAAGTGTCCAATCTTCTATGTGGCCAAACTTGGTCCTTAATCTGACAGAGTTGAGAGGACATTGCTCATTTTGATTAAAACCCTGAATAACAAGAGTATTGGGCTTAAGATGTAATGAGTTAACCCCTAGATAGGCCAGTGTTTTGGCCTGAAGTATGTTCATTGTTGAACCACCATCAATCATTACCCTAGACACGGATTGATTATCAATAGTACCTGTGATGAACAATGGTCTATTATGGCGATGGTCATTGGAATACCAATCAATATCCTCAAAAGTAACTGTGGGCATGTACAACCCCTCTCATGTCGTCGTCTTCTAAGAAGCCTTAGCAACCTCGTCATTTGTGGCAAACTCATTTGGGTGAGTCAATGCATAGATCATAGAGGCCCTTAGTTCTGGTGACATACGGAGGGCATTATAGACTGTTAATAAAGACGAGATCTTTTTGAGGTGTGCCATCACATCATATAGAATAGGATTATCTGTCTTCTTCATAGCCTTGTTATGTTTAGTTTCCATAGTGGCCTTTTTCATCGCATGAGCCTGTTGATTGGCTGTGGGGCCTCACAGCAAAATCTGTTTCCCAGATCGTAACTTAACTTATTTAACATACTAGGCGTGCGACTGATGTCCTTCCACAGGGGTAGTGATTTTAAGTTTGGTAACATTGCAACACCTATCCGTGGGTGGGTAGGCATCTCATCTTGAGAGAAATTCTAAGATGTGGTGGCAAAGCTAGAATCATCGCCACCAGAGTCATTAAAGTCAGTGATCAGGGGTGGCATATCTTCGAAGGATAAGTCATGATGAAGATTTTTCCATAGATTTGGGACATCGTCATCTTCATTGGCCAAAGTTGAGGATTCATGACATCCATGTCAACATCCCACTAATGGGTTACCTTGACTCACCGAATCGTCGCGAGTCTAAAACTTGAGTAATAAATTGATATAGGGGACCTGCAAATCCTTTGTATGTCTGTTGTTAAGGAGGTTGTCTCTGGAGGTCTGTATTCCAAGAATTGTAAGGTTTCATGCCTGGCCTTATAAATTAATGGATGAATATTTCAATAAGGTAACCCCAAAAAGGTATGCATTATGGTGCTAAGTCCATATACTAGTCTAGAGGTAGACCATCTAAGGAGAGTGAAAATAGTCGCAACAACAAATTATCATTGTGCATCACTTCTTTGCATGATATCATGAACTTAAGCAAATGACGCCGCAAACACTAATAGTTTTCATTTGAGAAACTAGAGAATAGAGAATAGAGAGACCTCAAAGCCAAGGGGAAACACTTCTGAATACATAGCTTGATTGCAGGGAAAAACTCGTCACCTAAACTTGTTTATCACATTCTAGAAATATATGCATTTTTATGGAGTCATGGGTAGACGAGTGATTCTTGCAAGACGAAATGGTGGATCATGTATGAAATTTGACAATGTAATAAAGATACTACTAATATTCTACTTGTACCATATGATTGTGATGGTTAATCCTTTAGAGTGATCTTGGTATGTTAAGCTATTATGGAGCCAATCGATCAATATTATTGATGCAATACGATAGCTGGTTACATGTCCCTGGGCAGGTGAGGATTACTTTCATATATTGTTGATGTCATGTTCTAAGTAATGACCGAAGGCTATGAAACAAGTCCTCGGGTATGAATTCTTTTAGTGTGACTAGTAGCCGAGGGGATTGTTCTTAGCAAGTCATTCTCATGAAGCAATGGTTGAGAAGCCTTGACCTTAGGAATTATTCCCTTTTTCTTGACTATCCCCTTCATGCGTAGTGGCCTTTTTTTAGCACACTTGGTATGGTTGTATACCTGTTTTACCCCTGTTTTAGCAGACTAGAGCCTTCTTCTGCATGTTTCTTTGCTCTCAAATATAACCCAATCTCCTCCATCATCATCATCATCCCCGTTATCTTGAGGATTCATGAAGTTGATCAAATCTTCATTAACAAAGACAACATTTGTGGTTACAGCCCTCATGTTTACGTCTAGCTCCACAGTATTTTTGTCAATTAATTTCTAAAGCTTGTCCTTAAACACAAAACAATCTTGCAAGGTGTGGCCTATAATATGATGATACTTACAATATTTTGGATCATTAACCTTGTTAGCTTTTGTAGGTCTCTTTAATTCAAGGAGTATGATATCCTAAGATTCAATTGTTTGTTTGAACAGACTCTCTAAGTCATTAGGATGAAATGTATAATTCCGCTCTTGTCTTTCTTTTATGTTTAGTCTCTTGGGAGGGGTTTCTTGCTTTGTTGTGGCTGACTTGACTACTTTTGTAGGTGGCTTTTTAGTGCCTATCATAGCGAATTCCATCTTATTAACCACCGCCTTTTATTTTCACTCACATTTGTGTTCTAGCAGTCTCTTTTCTAGAGCGGATGCCTTGGATATTAGGTCATCGAACCCAAAGTATTTTTGCGTTATAAAGTGGAGAGAGAGCTCAAAGGCTATATTTTGTAGACACATCTCAAATAGTGTTATGAGAGGAGGTGCATTCTCACAAGTGTAAGGCATATTCTTCCACCTGTTAATAAAGTCCACCACTGATTCATTATCTTGCTATTTTTCACTAAGGAATTTATAGAGCTTCACAGGCCTATAACTGCCATGGCACTGTTGGACAAATGCTCGTTTCATTGAATCCCAATTTAAAATAGAATAAGATTTCAAATTTGAATACCATGTAAATGTAGCCCCATCTAGAGATTGGATGAAAAACTTTAACAAGTCGCCATGTTGGACGATAGCACTGCATCAGGATTCAAAGTAAGCGATATGCTACTTAGGAAGTAGATGTTGTTCTGTTAAATATGTTGAAATGAGGCTGGACAAATTTCGGTGGAAAGGGTACTGCATCCACATGTGGAGGGTATGGATTTCTAGTTGTGCATGTGTTTACAGTTTCCTACTCTTTGTATTCCTTAAGCATTTTAGTCATCATTGCTCGCATATAATTAGGGTTCATCATGGGTGCAGCTAGATGTACATATGGTCCCTGTGGCGTAAAAGGAGTTTGTGCATATGCATTATAACCAAACGTCTAGGGAGGTGTAGGTCCATATGGTGGTGACTCTTATTGATAATATGTTGGCTGATGAGGTCCTTGTGGGTGTGGACCTTGTGAGAAGCCCTAGAGAAACCTATGTTGTCACACCCCGAAACCCACACATGGAAATTAGGGTAATAATGTGAAAATACACGTGCACAATGTCACAGATTTCGAAGTGTAATATTACCCTTTCCTTGCAGAAGGGGTTTCTTACTTGACTATTTGTAGCGTGTAGTTTTTTTTATTCTCTTTCTTTCTTTTATCCAATTACTATCGTCAATTACCAAACATTTACAATGGAAGCATATTTATAAGTTATTAACATTCATCCATAAAGTGTAACGGAATACAAACATTCACCTTCTAAACTATGCAATAGAATATAACAAGAACCTCCAATATCTATATCAAATAACTGCTAGCCTCATCCATGAAACTAAATAAGTACCTAAATAGTACTATCAAATAGGCCATCCAAACAAGCCAACATCATGCTCTTCACCTTGAGTAAAATTATTAATTAACCAGATCAAATCATATCTCAAATATAAACTGTTTCATACATGAGTACTAAAAATAAACAAACAAACAGAAGTAACATGGACGGTCCACCCATCCCCACGAACCGTCTCTCTGGACTGAACCTGCAAAAGATCCCATGCTATAGAGTGCCATCTAAAAGAGTGTTAAAAATATGGATAAGCCATAAAGCCCGTAAGAGAACATACATAATGTCCCACAGAATAAATTAGATGTCACGAGTACAGAACGAAATCAGATCATAATAGATGAATTATATAAGAATCGATCTAACTACAACAGTAATCAAAATCTAGTAAAGGTTCCAGAAGTGCATAAGTTTAATCAACAAAAGCTTATAACTGAAACAAGTAATGTGTAGCTTATAAGGAAAGTGTAATGTGTAATGCAAATGTTTTCTTTAAAAATACTCATAAATAAGTAGGCCTTAACACCTCTCAAAGGTTGCCTTAGCTAATAGATATTAAAACATATACATGATCATAGAAGTCTAATGCAACTCTCAAACTCATCTAACCCGTGAAGGGTTTCCAACAAAGCACACCTCGAATCAAAACAACTCAACCCATGTAGGGTACCTGAACTAAATCTCGTCAAAAGACCTCATAACAAATCCAACATATTAGCTCATGTAGGGCCTCTAACAAAACTAAAATCATGTAACCCATGTAGGGTCTCTACAAAATGGAAATCTTGTATGACCCATGTAGGGTCCTTGACAAAACTGAAATCTCGAACAGAAATGGTGGGCAACTAATGCCATCTTCACATATTAATGTCACCTGGTGATTAGGTTTTTAACTGAAATGGGTCAATAGACCAATATAGCCTGCAAAAATCTCCGAAGGCATCAAGGGTTAGCCCACAAAAATCCCCTAGGGCATCGAGGGTTGGTGGGCAACTAGTGTTGTCTTCACCTATTAATGCTACCTAGTGATTGGGTCTTGAATTGAAATGGGTCAATAGACCAATATAGCCGGTAAAAATCCCCCAGGGCATCAAGGGTTAGCTCGCAAAAATCTTCCAGGGCATCAAGGGTTGGTGGACAACTAGTGCTGTCTTCACCTATTAATGTCACCTAGTGATTGGGTCCAAAACAAAATCCTCAGAATCAAAACGGTAATTTGAAATTCATGCATATGTAAAGTAATATGTAACTGCTAAGGATACAATGTAAAAGATGTCTATGTAGTAAAAATTCATAAGTGAGACCATATAAAACTTATATCTAAAACCAACGGAAAGTAATAGCTCATACCCACACCAAACCCAAATCCTCAAAAATTCCTCTCATAACTTTTCATAACCAACGATAGTATCAAAATCCCAAACAAGTCATGTGGATGCAATGATACTACTATGGAGCTCATCAAATCAAGTGTAAGTAGATATAATCAAGTGGAAAGCATAATAATGACATCAATGAGAAACTAGTATATGGGATAACATAAGAAATAAGCTTAGAGCCAATTAAAGTAAGGACTACCAACTAGCAATGATGATATGAATAAAAATCTCAACTATAGGAAATTCAAGGCAAACATTAAGCATAAAGAGTAGTAATCATTTCCCCCTTTTTAATTTCACAAGAATCTAGCCTTCTCACATTCAATTATAAAGAAAAACTTAGTATTTTCAATGACTCATGATAGCAATTAAATAGAATGAGTAAATCGTAGCTAGCACATGCTCAAAATAGATTAGATCAAGCAATGCACTTATAGAATCCAAAAATTCATGTAATCAAGGGTTCTACCGATGCATGATGAAAGGAATAATTCTATGGAATGTATAAAATCACCAACTCACAAAAGCTATATCAAGGAATAATGAAAATCTATAATCCCTCCCAAAATGGTAACAAAAAATGGAAGAAAGTGCAGAAAAATTAAAAAAAGAGATTTCAACATAAGAACTTACAAATCCTCCATGGATTTAGTAATTGGATGACTTGAGAATAAAATGATATAGAAATCAAAATACTAATCAAAACAAGGAATAATCATAAATAAATTAGTTGGAGAACAAAGGAGTAGTAAATCATATATGAACATTCCCAAAATACTCATAAAACTAAGCATCAAGTGAAGGAAACTTGTTAAACTTCATAGATGAACAAACTAAGTGATGGGAAACTGAGATTTCATCTAAAATGAAGAGTATCAATGAATAGAAGTACAAGAATCTAAGGGAATAGCACACCACGTGTGAAAACTCACTCAAAATCTCATAAATGTAAGGTTCAAGTAAGGTGAACTCTCCAAAACCTTATAGATTTAAAGACTAAATCATGGAAAACTAATATCTCATACAAAATGATGAACACAAATGAATAGAAGGACAAGATTGCAAAGGAGTACCACATCATGTATGAAAACTCACTCAAAATTTCATGAATCTAGTAATCAATGGATGAAATCCTCCAAAACTCCAAAGGGTTTTAACAATCAAGTGATGTAGAAACCAAAATGCTAATCAAAATAAAGATTATCCATGAAGAAACCAGTAGAAGATCAAAAGAGTAGCACACTAAGTATGTAAACTCACTCAAAATCTCATGAATCTAAGTATCAAGTGGTGTTGAAACTTACCAACTTCATAGATTTAACAATTAAATGGTAGAGAAACCAAAATACTAATTAAAATGAAGATTATCCATGAAGAAACCAGTAGAAGATCAAAAGAGTAGTACACTATGTATGTAAACTCACCAAAACTTAGTTTATTCC